>JAYMFT010363959.1:0-22528 GCA_038088735.1 Panulirus argus
TATATATATCCTGGGGGTGAATGAACAGGTGGGTTGATTGTGTACCTACTGCCAGAACCTGGATTCGAACCTATGCGTTCGAATCTATGCATCATGATGAAAAACACTAATCGCTACACCACGGAGATCCATAGAATTACAATGGTCTTTAGATAATATAATTTTAAGCATATTCGAAAGAGGATGCTATAGAAATAAGGAGTACACATAATTGTCTTTTGATTATATTCCTCAGAAACTATTCCTCTTTGTAAAAGGGTTAATAAGAGTAGAAGAGAAGCTTGTATTTGGAAAGATAACGTATTGCAGAAGTCTCTGCGAATGCTAGTAATAAAGTTTGAATTTTGTAAGAGGTGCAGGGAATATCTAGAATAGAAATCAAAAACAGAATAGGGACGATAGTGCAAGAGACGTGTTTGTTAGTACAATAGGAATAAAGACAAGGAAGGAGACTAGGAGACATATGAAGAAGGTAAGGAGAGCGATAAACGTCTTGATACCTGGAGAAGCTGGGGACGCAGATGAAGTGGTGAGGAAGTCAATAAAGGAGAGAACTGAAACTGCTACGGAGTGCATCTGGAAGGTATGCATGGAAGCGCGGAAAAATTTTTAGGTTGCCAGATGACTGAACAAAAGCATTGGTTGTTCTGCTGTATAAAGGAAAATTGAGTGAATGTAAGCGTAGGAATTCCAGAGGAATCCCTTTCCTCTGCATATTAGGAGTGTGTTTAATCGTGTTAAGAGGATTAGTGAACCCTTTGTTTGTTGGGTAGCAAGGAGGGTTTAGAAAGGGAAGAGGGTGTGTGGATCTAGGTTTTGCACTTGGACAAGTATGGCAGCAACTCTTTGAGAAAAAGGTGAATATAGCAATTATGGATTTAGGAAACGCATACAGTAATGCGCGTAGACAATGCACTTTTAGGGGTTTTGACTTCGTATGGAGAGCATGAAAGTCTTTGGGATGATGTTAATTGATTTTACAGTGAAAGAAGCACATATGTGAGAGTAAGCGGTGGTATAAGTAAGCCATATATAAAGAATGTAAAAATGTGTCCAAGTTGCATGTTGTCACATTGGTGTTTAATGTTTTTGTAGGTGGGGTATTGCATGAATTGAGAGCGACTATGGTTTGATTCTTAACCATGGAAAAACAGAAATGGAAGGTGTCGCGATTGTTGTATGTGAGTGAAGTGTTGTTAGATAATTCAAAGGAAGAGCTCGATAGATTGGTGTGTGGGTTGAATGATGTAGGCAGAAGGAGGATGCTGAAAGTGTATGCGAATTCAAGATAAGAAGATGGTAACTGAAAAAGAAGACGCTAAACATTAAGAATAAATTGTTTGAAGAACTGGACACTCTAGGTGAGTAGAGTTTAGCAAGGATGGCAGTAGGAAGACTAGAACTAAAACTGTATTTCCTTGTATTGAAAATTATAAAGTTTGGAAAATTTCAAGCTATTAATATGGCAAAAGACCACACGTTTTCAATATGTACCCCAGCGTTGATGCATGCCAATGAAACTCAAGTGGACATCTGTTCTGATAGGATGAAAATAGAAGTAGAAACTGATAATTTCCGAAGTATTGTTGGAATCAAAAAGACAAATAGAATGAACGGTGACGATGTGAATAGATTATCTTGAGCGAAGTCATTAGAAAGGCTTGTGTTGGAAGCCTTTTAAGATGACAGGTAGAGTCACGTAGATCGTATGGCAGATGATTGGCTCTTCAAGAGGATATAGTGCATTACAACAGAGCATACAAGGAGTAGATGTAGACCGTGGTAGAACTGTTTTGATGCAGTGCGAGAAATTATTCGGGTCCGGATGCGATGGAACTAATTTGAGTATGAAGGTGGAAACAATGGAGACATTGGTTTCAAAATACGAATCATGTTTTGGTGTAAAGCGAAAAGGTAAGAGGCGCTCTCATAACGTGGGAATCCAAGGTTCACTGCAACACACTGGACGCGGGTTGATGTGTCTGAATAATGTTGCGAAGGTTGGACATACATGATCTGCCAAAGCAAACTGCAAATGAAGTAATGATTATAGACAGGCAGACAAATGGATGGATGGATAGATAAGTAGATTGGTAGGTAGACAGGCATAGACAGGTAGCTGGACAGATAGATTTAAAAACATCTTGTGAAGAATAAGAAAGTCTGTACTGAATATAATTACAGCCTTTGTATCCTTTTTTAACATATCAGACTTGCAGTACCTTGAACGCCTTTTTCCGCAACCTACAAAAGTTAGAAGCACTTTTATAAGATGGGAGTCCACATCTGATGTCAACACACTGGACGCGGGTTGATGATTTTGAATGATGTCGGAAATGTATGTACGTGTCTCATCCATCCAAGTATATTGGGAGTGGAATGACGATCAGACGGATTGATAGATTAGATAGAAAGACAGGGAGTAGGTTCCTTCATTTGTTTAACATGACCAGGTCTAACAGTGATATACATTGACTTTATACAGATGACTATGTAGATGTCAGAGAATAATTTGCAGACTGTGTTAGAGAATACGGCGGAGGGAGCTGGGACAACATATGATAAAACAATATACACCCCTTGGCAGTGACATAAGATTTTATCATTTATTCCAGTGGAGTCAAGAGCAGTAAACAGAGAGTTTGGTTCGTTAAAAGTTACTTCTCTAATGTTTCTCCATCTTCATTCATTTTAGTTTATTCAGATCTTCACGGCAGATATGTAATGGAAGGATTCATTCATTGTTTTCCAGAAAGGGTTCATATGACACCACTTCGCATCAGAAAAGTCTTCCTAGTTGGGTTCTTGTGTATATTATTACCTCTCTTTACTTTACTGGGAGTGAGTTTTGCACTCGTGGTGCCCCATCTCTTGAACTCTCTCTCTTCCTGTAAAACTCTTTATATTATGTGTATTTTGAGCAGTCACCATGTCCTCATGCAGTTCATTCATCCAACATTAAAACACTTCTTTACATTTTTGTTTTAATTCATAAGCTTGATTTCATGCTATGAGCTGTGGTTGCTCTTTCACTACATCTTTCGAAGAACTGTTCACTATCTAAGTTATCAGTCTTGTTTATAAACTTAATGGCTGTGATCAAGTCACTACTTGCTCTTCTTTCTACCATGATGGGCATATCTAAGGCTTCTAGCCTTTCCCTGTAAGTCAGCGGTATGAATTCTGGAATCATCTTTGTTGCCCTCCTCTGCATCTTCTGTGTCGGTTATTTTTACTTCTTTAGGTGAGGTGAACAAAGTTGAGAAAGTATTCTGGTCTTGACCTTGCTTGGGTTGTGAAAGCTTGCAAGATTCTTCTTTATCCTGAGTACGACTGCAAATTATACATATGCTAGTAGACAGTTGGAGATGTCAGCAGAGTGAGGCAAATAGTTCCTTTATCCAAAAGGAAGTGCGATAACCTCCCCTCTTCATTAGCTGATGTCTTTCTGGTCTTTAGCTAAGGGCATCGCGAACAACTTCTGTCATTCTACCTTTCCTTTACTTTTCCATTCTGACGGAACTATAGCTGTTTCTTCCGTAGACAAAACCTATGGTTCCCGTTTTTACTCTACTTTGTATGACATTCCTTCACCCCATGACGCTCCTCATACTAATCCTGTGCCTCTTCACGGATCTCTCCTCAAAATGTTCGAAAAGCGCTTCTCTTTCTGGACACAAGCAAAGCTTACAGTCCTGATGGCATCCATCCTCGTGTACTGAAACACAGTGCCTCTGATTTTGCACCTGTGCTTCCTAGTCTGTTCCGTTTCTGTTAAAATACCACAACTTTCTCTTCTATGAAGCATGCATTGATACATCCCATCCTGAAGAAGGGTGACCTTTCTGAACCCTCTAACTATCGTCCTGTTGCTTTGACATTTACTATTTCCAAAGTATCTGAATTCCTTCTCAACTCCCATATCCTCAGACATCCTGAATCATACAGTCATCTTTCTAATCACCAGTATGGCTTCCGTAAGACGAGATCCAATGGTGATATTCTTTCTTGTTTTGCTAATGTCTGGTCATCATCCCTGGATGATATATGGAAAATCCTGTGTAGTTACCCTCCATATATCCTAAGCTATTGACAGGGTGTGGCTTCAGGTTCTCATCTCTAAACACTCTTTTGGCTTATTTCCTTCACTTTGCTTTCTCACACCGAGCTTCCTCACTCGCTGACCTGTCTCCATGGTTGTTGGTGGATCAGCCTCTCCCTCTTTCTTTATCACAGCGGTGTGGCTCAAGGTTTTGTCCTGTCTCTGACACTTTTGCTCTTATTTATCAACGATTCCCTCTTCTCCACAAATAATCCAATGCACTCAGAAGCTGACGACTCAACACTGCATTCATCCAGTCTTCAATTCTGCTCCCTCTTCTCTTACTCAATCTGCATCTCGTCTCGACAAAACTTTCTCAGTGAACTCAGGTTTGGACAGGATATCTCAGTGGGGGTAAACGAAATCTGATTAAGTTTAATGCCTCCAAGACCCAGTTTCTGCCTATCTCTCAATCGAAAACTTCTCACAACTCTTGTCTCCCCTTCGACGGCTCTCTTAACCCATCTCTTGACTTTATGAACATACTTGTTATTACTGCACCATCCTCTCTGTCTTGGAAACCCCATATTACGGAAATAGTGAAGCCTGTCTCAAAGAAAGTAGCAGCTCTGTTTAGATGTCGAAATTTCTATCCCTTCAAACAGTTGCTTCGTTAATACAAAGGATTAATCTGTCCTTTTATGAAGCATTGCTCTCCCATCAAGGGTGGTTGTAGCTCTGCATCCTAACTAGAGAAAGCGGTCCGACTCATCAGCTCTCTCAGGCTAACTTCAAAGCTTGAGCCTCTTGCCCTAAGCGGCTATGTTGGTTCACTTTCCCTCCTCCGTAAGTTGTACCTTGGTTTTTGCTCCCAAGAGGTGGCTGCTTGTGTGTCCACATCACTAGCTAGAGCACGCAATACTCGGCAAGCTGCTGCGTTATATGATTAGCATGTGGCCGTTGGCAACTTATGGTTAGGCCGTTTTGTTTCATTCCCTACACCTCGAAGCATTGGTACTCTCTACCTCCTCATGTCTTTTCCAATAAGTATGACCTGGCACATTTCAAAAGACAGGTTTTTCACTTCCTCCAAAATTCGTAAATGCTTTCCCTTGTCTTTTGTTTTTCCGTTTCATTAAGCTCTCTAGATTTCAATCAAGACCCGGCTTTGATGTGAACTTTTGTCTGTGATTGGAGCCTCCAACGTAAAAAGAAAATTCATTACACCGCGCCGCATTTGGAGCTCGAGAGATATCCATGACACAACGACGTCAGTAGAAATTCAGGACCGCGCCCCATACTCAGACATAAACATCACATACACCATCACACACACAGCCATACCAACTAACGAATTCCTGACATTACTACGAACTGGGTCACCAAAATAACTTCTCTAAGACACAATCCCATACAACAATATCAGCATAAGTCCGCCCTGGAACTTCATCAAAAGTTTTTGCCATCCACCACATATTTGGCCATCAACAAATTTATGGTACATCATTCCAGACCAGGATATCAGGGAATTCTTAAGACATAGCCCCACACTGGAACAAGTAAACCAATCCCGGGGCACAGCAACTAAAAGGGAACTCAACATATTCCAGTGAATCCTATATATTTCTTCCAACTGATACGCCTGCCTGGGTGTGTGACGTTGGTCCAAGGCCAAAAGAAAAAAAATAATGATTCAAAAGGCCAGCCTTGTCACCGAGTGCACACAGCCACTCTCTACGAACTTAATTTCAGTTTCTTCGTATTCCTTCTCCCCCCTTCTTTTTCTCCTTAATTTCTTCGCGGTTCTTCTCTCATTGACTTATTGTCAAGAAGAAAATAAAACAATTGCATGTCTTTTTTCTGTCTGTCTTTCTGTCTGTCTGTCTGTCTGTCTGTCTCTCTCTCTCTCTCTCTCTCTCTCTCTCTCTCTTGACAAGAGGGAGAAGGGAGCGCTGGGGCGAAGGGCTGGGACAATAGACGATAACCTATTGTTCATTTCAAAAGAGTTTCTGTAGCCATATATGAAAAAACGGAGTAATTTCATTGAAGCCGTTTTTCACTCTACCATTTGAATCCAATGTGCGTCAGTATAAAAAGTGTTCTTTTTTAATCATACTGGAATGTTTTCCACCGTACACAGCATTACTACGGCAGATGGAGAGCAACGAACATGTCTCATTCTGGTTCACATGCAAATCAAAATTTATCACAGTTATATACAATATCGCAATTCCATGGATCGTGAATGGGTCAGTAAACGGACGTATTTAACGGTGTAAATATAAAAGGTGAAATATGAAAAGCTTATCGCATATCGTTATCAGGAAACGAGGAATCTATGTGTGAGTTTGTCCTGCCCTCTCGCCCTTCCATTCAAACACACAAACACCGAAGGTCTCTCTGTGATCATTTGAGTACGTAAATGTATTTAGGGGACACATGGAGGCAGTCAGCGAAGCACAGCGGACATTACATGATAGAACTTATTTAGCTGCGAAGAAACACATGGATTTGAGCAGAACAGTGCGGTTATGGAAGTAGCTGATCATGCACACACGTCCACCTAAGCCCTGCAAAAGTTGCCATATACATGACATATTAGATATCGGGACAGCTTTTTTCTTCCAGCTTCCGATCTACATAATAAATACTACAGTAGTGTTCCACACCAGTAGTCCTCCTCTTTGTTAAATACTACAGTAGTATCCCTCACTAGTGGTCCTCCAATGAGGTAAATACTACAGTGACTCGAGCGATGTGGTGAATACTTAAACCTTGTTCTTCTCCTGATGATAATTAGTGGAGGCCACGGCAACCACCACGACCAGTCCACGACAACAACCACAGCTATGGCCACAGCCAGACATATCACCAGGAGAGTCACGTTACACTCTCTACACCTCGCTCTTCACATCCCTCCCACGTCAGTTCTTACTCACTCTTACATGCTCTCCCTCAACCGTATGTGCTGTCCATCGCCCTCACTTGCTCTCACTTTGTTGTTACATACCTTCGCCGACTCTCACATGCTCTAATCCTCTCTCTTTTTTCCTCACCACCCTATCGGGACTGATTCGGCTGTTCATCCTTCTGTCCTCCTTTCTAGCTCTCTCTCCCCGTCTTATCAGCTCTCACGAACCATCAAACACTAACACTCAGCTCACCCACCCCATACGTTCCCAAACCATCTCTCGCTGTTTCCTCTCCTTTCACTACACTCACTATCTGTCATCTCCTAGCCCTTAACTTAGGTCCCTATAACACATCTTTTGCCATCACAAAACCTCACCCAGTCCCTCAGATTATCTTGCTCCTGTCCACTTTCATCCGCCCTCCCTTGCCTTCACAGGTCGATCCATCTTTTTGCGAGAGACAAATAAGCCATAAAAAGTCCTCCTACCTTTGACAAATTTCAGGATCGAATATTTTTTAAGTCTCTCAACTTTGATCCGATTCCTCTCATTCATTTCCATCTTACTCCACATCATCGTTCGTTTATTCTATTGTGTCCTAATTTACTCCTGGTCCAGATTGTTTTTCCAGCACTTGACTAGCTGAGTATCACTCACTGTCTTGCTTGCAACTCTACTATTTGCATCACTACTAACATACACTTGCCCAAGTATTTTAACTAATTTCTTCTGATAATATTGCTCCCTAAATTGCCTTTTTCGGTGAGCAGCTGACTGAATTTCTGGGGTCCTATATGGTGCACTATATGATAGAGAGGTCTTACTATATGCGTCTTACTGTGGGAACTGGGCGCATTGTTTAGTAGATTGGTCGCAATGGGTATAAGAGAGATAGTGCTGTGTGTGACAAGACTGGAGGACGATGTGGTATAACTGGTGCTTTATGACAAAGAGAGGTTATAAAGTGCGTGTATATGTTTGGACTGGTAAAATTATGGAAAAGAGATCGGGCTGTGTGAGGTTCGGTTAGCCAACTGTGTGACAGAATGGTTGTGTTGTATGTGGTATCAGTGTGGCATTTTGTTCCAGAAACTTTTTATTGTGTTTAGTATGGTTTGTGTAACGTGTCTGTAGAAAAATCGAAAAGACTGAGGTAAGACTGGCGCACTGTTTAGTCGAATTGTGTCTCCTTATGTGCGTGGTAGAACTAGGAAACTGTGTTAGAAAGTTCTCAGTGAGTGTGGTCTCATTATGGGTGGAGTCGAACTGGTGAAGTGTATGGTAGAAAGGTCCTATTAAGCCTAGTAGAAGTGACACTCAGGTGGTAGGAAAGTGTTAATGACGTGAGACAGAGATCTTTCCCTGTGTGAAGTGGAACTACCTTTACAACACAGGGCTGTAAGGACCGCATTATGTTTCGCTCAGCCATGCAAGGCGCTGGTGTACGAGCCGAGGCTTGTGGTGGGTAGGGGGGATGAAATCAGTAAATACGCATATCACATTTGAGTTGAAAGAACATATAACAACTATAATTCAACTCCAAAGTTTCCACAGTAGATTCGACTAAAATTTATAAAACTAAATAAAACGTTTTCACTGAGTTTTCTTTATTATTATATATTGTCTTATCTATTTCTATAAAACTATCATACCATAGGAAATTTATCAATGTAGTGTAGATAGTACTAACCAATCAAAATTTTCGTCAATCAGGAAGGGTGAAGTTCAACATCCAATTACCTACACACGTGCCTTAAGCGCAACGATACTAGAGGCGTCAGTAACAGGGTATGATATTACTACGCTAACCCGTGAGGTGAACTTGTAATAGGTTCGTGGGCATAGTGGGTCCACAGGAATGGCCGATCCCTGTGGGTGTGACGGGCCTATATGTTTCGGACGTCTAAGCTTATTACCATATCATACATTTTCTAAGCCTATATGTATGTATGATGGGTCATACTTTCTTTTTTTTTTATGTTGAAAGCTCCAGTCACGGACAAAAGTCCACATCAAGGCCGGGCCCTAACTGAAAAATAGAGAAAATTAAGAAATGGAAAAAAAAAAGACGGGGAAAGTATTTACAAATTTTTGAGAAAGTGAAAAACCTGTCTTTTGAAATGAGCCAGGCCATAGTTATAGGGAAAGACATGAGAAGGTAGAGAGTTCCAAAGTTTTGACGTGTAGGTAAAGAAGCAGATATCAAAACAGCACACCCTTGAGTTGCCGATTGCCACACAATAATCATGTGACGCAGCAATTTGCCGAGTATTGCGTGGTGTAGCTCGTGGTGGGGGCACACAAGCAACCAGCTCTCAGGATCTCTTTAAATGACGGATCTAAACACATCTCGAAAGCAATGTTGAAAAAGAGCTTAGCATATACAATCCACGTAACTCTCCTGTTATTCGTGGAGTCCAAAAACATCCTGGTGAGCTTCATCGAATCGGATTCCAGTACCTACCTCACTTAATTTTCTTAAACTAGATATAATTCTTCCTCATTGCAGCTCATCATCACGCTGCACATGTCCTTACCCGTGATACCTGTCTTACGAAATCACCCAGAAGATGTGGGAGTTTTCCATCCACTTTTCAGTGTTTTCTCGCTTACATGGAAGGGAGGTGTGTGTGAGGGACCGTGCTATACATGATGACAGCTGCCAGTCAGTTTACCATTTCATGGACATGCTCGACATATCGGGTGAAGCTCTCAGTTTACTTTGATTTGATTTGTGCCTGTAACCTCGGCAAGTTTATTATGCAGCCCATGCTCATCCGGTTAGCTATAGAGCAATAGGATTACAGAGGTCACAAAGGGTCTTTATCCAAACCCCAGTGGGTTAATTTTACATAAGTTGTTGCAAAGCTGTTTCATATATAAGCTTCATTACATACATCTCATAATCTTTCATATGATAAGCTTTACCGACTAGGTGAAAAAAGTGGATGCAGACTTAAACCTTCAGGTATCTTGTTATTTACAATAATGTATTGTGACATTCAGTATCTTCAGATAGGCCAAAGCGCCATTAGTGCTTAAAGCCTAACCTTAATCTGGTAATTGCAGCATCTTGTAATCTACTGATTTTATCACTTTTCCCACATGGTGAAAAATGCTTCTACTTGTGCTTACCTGAACTCTCCTACTTGTTTTAAAGACGGCAGCTACTTCCTTTTTAATTGCAGCTTTGTGACTTCTGATTTACTAACCAATGTTGTTTTGAACATCATCTATACTAAGTATAAGGCTGGCTAAAGCATCAGCTTTTCATGCGCACGGAGAGGGAATCCTTGGCAATTTGATTTGAATCCTTCAAGCAAAAATGTTTGAATATTTGTTTCTAGCTTCAGAGATCAACATATTATATTCTGATCTCAGGGTATGCGTGGCAAATAGTGAAGATAAAGAATTAGAGATAATCAGACTGTTTGTTGTAGTAATTTCTACCAGCTCAAGAGCGATGAGTAGGGTGGGTAATTCAGTTTGTTGGGTAGATGCCCTACTGTAATTCTAACATTTTTCTCTAATCTTTTACCACTTGGCTGGATCACAATAGCAGCACTACCTACCCTCCCAGTGGCAGAGTTGAGAGAGCCGTCACCTTATATGCACTGGGCTATGTTATTGTCAGTATGGAGCGTCTGTACACTCTCACGGATTTCCATATTCTATCTTCTTCCTTGCCATCCCACTCATCTACCAAGTTTTCCTCTTAAATGAGTTTACAGCTCGTCTTGTCAGACTTGGTGTTAGTTCTAGCATTTGTGAACCCTGTACGGCTTCTTTCAAGCTTTGTCTTCCATTTTCAATACAGTGTTCGGTAGGTCACGTGCAGTATGGGAATAACAACAGTTGTTGATGAAACACAGGAAAGGACTGGCTCGGGAATGGGAGCTAGGAGGGGGATGGGGAAGAGTTTTGCTCTGGGATTGTGGAACAGGAAAAAGGTTAATAGCAAGCAGCAAGAAATATTAGGGAATGAGCAAACGACAAATTGGATGGAAGATGATCTATTGGTAGTTTTAAGGGCAATGTACAAGAATTTAACGAAATGAATTATGACGAAAAAGTAAATCCAAGAAACTGTTCATTACTGGATGACAAAAGGATAATGGAAGATGTGGTGAATACCTTTAAATCCCCTGGCCACAAAGATGGTTATGGAGAACAGTTTTCAAAATCCAAAGAAATTATGAATTTTAAGGCTACAGAGAATTTTTTCTTATGTTGAAGACTTCAGCAACAGAGGAAATTTCACATTAAGGCCGGGCCCAAATTGAAATATATATAGAGAATTATGAAACGGAAAAAGAAAAGGCAAGGGAAAGTATTTGCGAATTTTTGCAAAAGTGAAAAACCTGTCTTTTGAATTGTGCCGTGTCATAGTTATTGGGAAAGACATGAGAAAATAGAGAGTTCCAAAGCTTCGACGTGTAGGGAAAGAAGCAGATATCAAAACGGCCCACCTTTGAGTTGCTGATGGACAAACAAATAATCGCATGACGCAGCAGCTTGCCGAGTATTGCGTGGTTTAACTAGTGGTGTAGGCACGCAAGCAGCAAACTCTCGGGTGCAAAAACCAAAGTAATACCTATAGCAGAAGAAGAGTGAACCAACACTGCGGTGTAAGACAAGTGGGTCAAGTGTGGAAATAGAATGGGATTGTTTATATAGCGGACCGCTTTCGACTCAACTTTGTCAAGTAAGGATGCAGAGCTAGAGCCAACCCAAATGTGAGAGCAGTACTCAATACAAGGACGAATCAATCCCTTGTTTAAACGGAGCAACTGTTCAGAAGAGAAGAGAAGTTTCCTCATCTAAAGAGGACACCCAGTTTTTTACAGGCACGCTTAGTTCTTCCTGTAATGTGGGGTTTCCAAGAAAGTGTGGATGGTACTATAATACCAAGCATGTTCCCTGAGTTAAGAGGTGGAATTACAGGACCGTCAAAGGAGAGACGAGAGTTGTGAGGAGTTTCGATAGAGAGATGGGCAGATACTGTGTCTTCAAGATTTTGTGTACCCCACCGAGATATCCTGTCCAAGTCTGAGTTTACTGAGGAAGCTGTGTCAAAATGAGATGGATATCGAGTAAGAGATGAAGGAGCAGAACTGAAGGATGTGGATGAATGCAGTGTTGAGTCGTCAGCGTATGAGTTCATTGAACTATTAGCGGAGGAGAGAAAATCGTTGAAAAAAAGGAGCAAAAATGTAAGTGACAGGACAGAACCTTGAGAGACTTCACTGTAGATGGAGAAAAGGGTGAAGTTGATCCATCAACAACCACAGAGATATATCAGCTGGAAAGGAAGCTAGGTATCAAGGAGCAAAGCGACGTAGGAAAGCCAAAAGAGGGGAGCTTAGAGATGAGATCCCGATTCCACACCCTGTCAAAAGCCTTAGATATGTCAAGGGCAACTACACATGACTCCTCAAAATCTTTCGGGGATGATGACCAGATATAAGTAAGATAGGAAAGGATAACACCAGTGGATCTCGCCTTACGGAAGCCATACTGTTGGTCAGAGAAAAGACTGTGATTTTCGAGGTGTTTAAGGATATGGGAGTTGAGAATGGATTCAAAGACTTTGGAAATGTTAGATGTCAAAGCAATTGGACAATAATTAGAGGGGGTTAGAACGGTCACCCTTTTAGGGAATGGGATGTATCAATGCATGCTTCCAAGGAGAAGGTAGAGTTTTGATTTCTAAAAAGAAACGGAACAGACGAGCAAGCATAGGTGCTTAATTTTCAATTTCTCCAGTGGTGTGTCAGCATTCATTTCTTCACGGTGATGTGAAGTTTCTGCAGATATGGACGCCACGTGCCCCTTCAACACTTTCCTGAACTTGGACCCTGGCCTTCGAGATTCCTGCAGTCTTTCCTCTCGTCTTCAATAAGTATACCGAGCAAAGGAGAGACGGCGTTTCCTGATGACATATTCTACTGTTGATTTATCCTAAATTTTTAACCGCTTCCCTGACTTTTGATGGAACGTTACATGACTCCTCTTATAGGGAGGGACACGGTGAAGTGGTAACGAGATGAGATTGTTCTGGTTTGGTTCACAGAATATGAATTGTAACAAAGCCCGGGTATACATTGTTATAGTAGCCTCAAATGCAGTGGCAATATAAGAATGTACAGTTTCTCTCTTTCTAGTTCTCCTACGTTCATTGACTAAGCAATACTGATCTTTTTCTTTTGTAATCTGCGATCATTGTATACATGGTTTACATCAAAATGCTTCGAAATATCACAATTTCGATATCACTAATCATTTGCTCTTTTCTTCAAACTTCGTCATGACGCAAATTCATTTACTGATGTAAGATTTAGTTTTGGATATTCTCTTTAAAGGGGAAGCTTCTGAAATGTATATACAGTTGCTCGCATTTCTCCTTAACACGGTGGTTGGCGCGTTTTATGAGATGTGGAAGCAGAGGGTTTGTATACATCGTAGTTTATGGAACCGAATGGCCAGACAACAACATTATTGATTGTGGCAAGACATGGGAATTAATTAGCAAATATCCTCTGGGAATGCTGATATTTCCTGTTTGGTTCTACTTTTCATTAACATTGTCAAAAAGTTATCACCTCTTCTCTACTATGCTGGACTGTGGCAGTATTTTCCAAGTGGTGTGACATGATGAGACCTTTGTGTGGAGGAATTGGGGAGGGAATGGGTCCCTCCATCGGGAAAAGGGGACGGGGTTGGGGGGGGGGGGATTTGTCGCCATTTCATGAAGGTTACCCCACCACCAGACTAACCTGTTAATGAGGAAATCTTCCTGCTTTTAAGAATGCTGATATATCCTGTTTGCTTAAAGTTAACGTTAAGACTATAGAATACACGGTTATGGCTCCATTGTGCTGTGCTGGACTGAGGTGATGGTTGTGAGGTGGTTAACGTAAGGAGATCTGGGGTAGTGGTGGGAAGGTGGGGGTTCCCTCCGCTGGGTGTCAGAGGAGGGAGCACCAACTTCTAGGGCTGAGGCCACCACCATGCTATCAGGTTCAGTAAGCAGTGATCCACGTTCTGTTTCTGCATATATTTCTTGTTATTGTTAACATTCACATTGATAAATATAACATTATTGCCTCCTTCCTGCTGTGTTGTGTGATCGGAGTACATACGCTTGATGTCAACTTCGGCCTCAACCTTGGACCTCAAGAATGTTCCATGTAGCTCACATTATGAAGTGAGGTTATGTGGGACCCTATCATGAGGAGAAATGCGCTAGTAATATGCCGACAGAAATATATGTCATTTGGATTGTTTAGGTAATAGCAAAATCATTACAGATAGTATATTTTGCCGTACTGCAACTAATTCGTACCAAGAGATGTATTTTATGAAATGGCAGCAATGAGGCTATCCAGACTATGTACTGTACCTCAAAATATAAGACGCTGGTTGAGTCTGAGCTGGAGGGTAAACCTAAGCTAAATTTGAGATGCGAATTCTGAGCTAGACTTCAAGGTGATTTTGTAGTATATTCTCCTTTTATTTTTCATATAATACCTACCTCAAAGTCTGATTTTAGTACTGCCATATGACGGCCCAGGGCCATGAGCACATCCATGTAGACGGTCCTCGCCACCGCCGCAGCGAACCAGCCATACCATACTCCAAAATAATGGCAGAGGCGGGTCAAACCACACTCCAGTATAGAGGCAAGGACGGGTCACACCAAACTCCACGATAGAGGCAGGGACGAGTCACACCACACTCCACTATAGAGGCAGAGACGGGTCACACTACACTCCAGTATAGAGGCAGGGACGGGTCACACCACACTCCACGATAGAGGCAGGGAGGGGTCACACTACACTCCAGTGTAGAGGCAGGGACGGGTCACACCACACTCCACGATAGAGGCAGGGACGGGTCACACCACACTCCAGTATAGAGGCAGGGACGGGTCACACTACACTCCAGTATAGAGGCAGGGACAGGTCACACCACACTCCAGGATAGAGGCAGGGACGGGTCACACAACACTCCAGTATAGAGGCAGGGACGGGTCACACCACACTCCACAACATAGGCAGGGATGGGTCACACCATACTCCACAATAGAGGCAGGGACGGTTCACACCACACTCCAGTATAGAGGCATGAGCGGGTCACACCACACTCCACGATAGAGGCAGGAGAGGGTCACACTGCACACCAGTATAGAGGCAGGGACGGGTCACACTACACTCCAGTATAGATGCAGGGACGGGTCACACCATACTCCAGTATAGAGGCAGGGACGAGTCACACCACACTCCACAATAGAGGCAGGGACGGGTCACACTTCACTCCAGTATAGAGGCAGGGGCGGGTCACACCACACTCCACGATAGAGACACGAAAGGGTCACACCACACTCCACGATAGAGGCAGGAAAGGGTCACACTACACACCAGTATAGAGGCAGGGACGGGTCACACTACACTCCACGATTGAAGCAATGCCGAATCTAGGATGACGAGATGGTGAAGCCATGGATATGAGAGAGAGAGAGAGATAGAGAGAGAGAGAGAGAGGGAGGGAGAGAGTTGGGGGGGGGCAAATCCCCATCCCATCCCTAGATATACTGGGAAGTACAGCGCTCGGAAAAGCGTTTTGGTGACATGTGAAGCCTAGATCGAAGTATCTGCAGGACGAGATTCACACCCATATCTGACTAATATTTCATCTTATTATTAAATCATATATAGAACATTAACAGCTCGCTGCAATAGATATTGGCCAGGCAGTTACTTTAACAGACCATAAATTTATTCAAATTTCAGTAATGAATTAATGTTTCTTGCGTGATTTATTCATTAACATTCGTTCCTACACTCAAACAGCGCAGCAATAATACCTACAATAGTCATATTCTATATTTTTTCTTGCTCTGTTTTCCAATGCTATTCATTAAGTGTTTTCCTGACTACTAGTCCCCACTTACGTAGTCTTGATAGGAATTTTTCGCCAAAGTGTTTTATATTCGTTCATCCGTCCTCGAAAACTGCACAAAGGTTGAACTCATTTTGTAATATTTCCTACTAGGGCAAGTAATTACAATATAACTCATCTGTTCGGTTGTAAAACCTTGGGAATTGAACAACATGAATGTACCCATGATAATAATTTACATTCATTTTTAACTCCGGCACCAATTATATCTTAAACAAATTAAATGGTCATATTCCTATAATATGTTTAAAAAGTCCGTGTATGAATTAAACTGATTCTTCTACTCAGCAATACTTACCTAAGTATGCTTTTTGGAATTTACAAAGGTTGCGAAAGCACACCTATATTTCCCTCAGACACAACTGTAGACCACCATCCAGATATATTACTATCGCCAGCAGTCTTATCGATAACCTGAAATACCACGGTATAACCTGTCACTTCTCCACTACAGCCTATCATCCTCCACCTCTCCGCCTATCCTAGAAACCTCTAATGAAGCTCATTTCCCGTATCTTTCATGTCATACTATCATTACCACAACCCTCTCCCTCCCTTATCTTCACTATCTTTGCAATCCTTGCCACTATCTCACAACCCTCTACTATCCCAGATTCCTTCATCACTACCTCAACAACCCCTTCATCTCTTGTCACCTCATCATAACCCAGAATCTCACCCCACCACTGTAACGTCCATCGCGCGACACTCTGAACCAACCGCTGTCACCCCCCATCACCCACCAGCGCCCCACATTTCCCCACCAGTGCTACCCCCAACATTACTCCTTGTCTCTATCCGTGTTATTCCTATCGCTGGCCCACACCCTTCCACCATCCTTGTCACCCTCATCACTCCCTCCTACCCATAGCAATACCCACAACCACCAGTCCAATATTTTACTATCTATGTCATCCCTATCACTACCCACGTCTCTCCTTCCTATTACCTTTGTTAACCCCACTGCTATTACACACTTTCCCTCACTCTTCTAGTAGTCACTTCAGTCCCAGTTCCCCTTACCACTGTCGCCTTAAGGAGCCATTACCAACCCATAACTTACATTGTCTTAGTCATCCTTACCATTACCTCATAGTCCCCATTATTCTTGGCATCCCCCACCCCCCACCTCCTCGCCATTACCCTAAAACCGTCATTAACTACATCATCCCCTTAATCTCCAACCCTGTCCACCACGTTCCTAACGACCTATAAAATTCAATTTCCGTCCGCTGACTTGGTAAGAGGTAGGAAGCATCGCTATTGCAGGTCTTACGAAGGAAAACACATTCACATTAACTCCTTCAAACACCACGTCCATAAATACAGATCATACTGTCGTACTGTCACTCGATGAGCTCACTTTAGTTTTTTCTGTTAACTCCTTGCCCCATATGATAATAATGATAATGATGATTATGATGATAATGCTAATATTATCAGAAATAGATATAATAGTAATAGCGATGATAATGATGATAACAATAATGAAAATGATAACAACAATGGTAACTTAATAACAAATCGGAAGATAGGACGACTGCAGTCTTAGTAATACCTTCCTCCTCCGCGTCCGCTACTTAGAGGATTAACACTGTCCCAGTTTAATCAAATATAACGCCACGCACGTAATATATACTATGCTTGTCTGCTTCTAATGAATAAGTTAAACCTCGTAGACTACACTGTGTTAACAATCATATATTCAGGTGCTGTGTTGCTAACCGCTGGGCCAGTAAGGGTGCTTGATCCAGGCTTTGCTAGCGCGGGTTTGGGTGCGGGGGGGAGGGGTTGTAGTCATGAATAGGATGTATCATACCAAACTTATCCGGAGGTGGTTGGCCCAGCGATTAAGTTTGGCTTTGATAGTTTTTGGTGTTAAGTTTATTGTCAATAAGATTTGCCTTCATACACTGTTATTAGGCTCCAGACGGCCCTCCATTATGACATAACAATGTCTGTGTTTCGATTATTGGATTATCTACATATGCTCGATTAAAGATCTTTTTACAGTCTGATGCAGAGGCTGCAGTAGACCAAATGACAGGATGACCCTATCCTGGCTCGGGTCCCTCCTGTATTGTTGATTCTCTTGAAATGATGTTTTCACTTACGAAAAAAATCAAAGGAATGGTATAACCTTTCATAGCTTTTAGCGGCATTAAAGGATTAGTACGCGTGCAGGTTATGCAAGTGCATAGCAAGCTGCCAATGAAATTCTATATTCCATTACTAGATACCATATCCATTATGTTTAAGATGTAATCGGATGTAAAATGCCATTGTAAAAGTAGCCATATTTCAATACCTCTGCGTCATGTTTAGAAGTGCTTATAGCTGCAGGGGTCAGCCCTTCACAGCACAGGACACGTCTCCCTAACGCAAATCCTTCCTCCCTACTTCACACCACCTCCCCACCACAATTGCCCAGTCTTACCGCACACGATGGATCGAACTCTCTCAATTAACACTTGCTAATCAATAGTCTCCCTAATCATGACATTTGTGAATTTAATATAAAGTCTCAGCTATCTAGTTCAGTGAATGTTATGAACATGGCTAGTGTTAAAGATGCATCGATAAGGGTTGTTTGGTAGTTTCTGTTATGAGCATAAAGGCAACTAACAACAGTTAACCTGAGGTTTTAGAGACAGCCAGTTACTGGCAAACCGAGATCTTATGTACCTCCTGCAGGTGAGACTAGGCCACTTGTCTCCTACCCTCATCATGAACAGGCAACAAAACCAACGAGCTCTGCGAGGTCAGCTCGTCGCGATATGCAGAAAAAGAAAGAACGTTTTAGACACCCAGCCTCAAGAATCTTCAAGGTATCGAGACACTGGCCATAGCATATGGACCATCGGCTATCGTGTAGGCATCTTGCCACGACTGTGGCCAAGTAGATCAAGAAATGGGCGGAAAGTGGATATCTAAATGATTTGCGTACGTATGATAGCGATCCATCTTTGATATAAGACTGAGATATTCTTAATATCAATATGATAATATTGAAACGTTCTATGAAGTACAGTCTGTATACATCTTAGTGACTTTTAAGGCTTCAGAGAAGAGACCCCGTCCCCGGCTGACTACTCTTGAGGATGAGAGAGTTCAACGAGAAGCGGAGGAAGACCTCTTCACGAATGCTGTTACGATTCGGAACAGCCTACAGTTAGGAGTGTCCACAAAAGCAATTCCGAAGCGTCTGCATGGCTCAAGCTCCAACACAGGGCTTCCACCAATAAGGAGCGAATCACAGATGAACATCGTGCTGAATGGCTGGCCTTCGCTCGCTAGTATGCTGGTGACCTCTGGTCCAGGATGGTCTTTTCCGATGACAAGACCAGCTCCACAAATCATGATGGCATACATTTGTGGGGCATACATATGCCAGACACATCCACAGGGCGTATCAACTATAGGGACAATCCCACTGCAGTTGGCTAAGCTCTTGTTCTTCTATTGACTGGACAAGCTGTATTTATTAGATATAACACTGGTCACCCCCTGGACCAGGTTAAGACAATAACATTATGTCAAGCGCTTCGACTTTCTCAGCGTGAGTGTGATGAGGCGCAGGCGGAAGAGCACGAGTGTTGTCATGGTGATGGGCCATCCTCGGGTACGATAGTTTGTTTTTTTTACCTGACCCTTAAGGTTTAGGTCAAAGGGGACGTCATATTACCTAGGAGTCGTACCAACGTGTTCAAGGGTCGATTTGTCGAGTTCTAGGGGACAAAAAGCGATTTACGTGAATACAACAGAACTCCAATGAGGTATTGTTCATAGTAATATGTTACTATAATACACTTGTCTCGGACTTTGACGTAGCGCCAGCTGTATAAAGATGTAGAGCCAGAGGCAAACCTACGTCAGCAAGTGTGGATGGTGACAGGAGCAGCAGTCAAACTGCATCACTTTCATGATTCAAATGAACATTGAAACCCAAGCATCACTGCTGACTTTCCACGACTTTAAGGCTTGTGATCCAGCCTGTCTGTGTGGCGGCGCTGGGAAACATTCTGCTTCCAGACCATAGTTCAGTGGACTTACTCACAAAGATATTCTAGTGAGGATTAATTTGCGAATTAAGCAATGTTTTCGATGCTGATGCATTTGTATGCAAGCCATATTTCTAGTCCAGAGAATCAGAAAACGAACAGGAAATAAAGTGGGTATCATTCCGCAAAGTAGCCACCCAAGAAAGTATTGCCGTCTTGAGGTAGGAGCTTTGAAGTGGTGCCAGGAACCCACCTTACATCCTTTGTGTAAGTTATAGACACCAACTGACCAAGAAGGAATCATCATTCTGACTAAGAAGTGTTGAATTGATGCTCGGGGCCACCTTTCACCCGTCGCTTTCTGTCACGTTGATACTAGGCCAACAGGTTGAACTTGTTATATGTTCTTTGTATAATCCATACGTCTATCCTGTATTTTGGCTTGAACGCAATCTCTCAATTTTAAAGACTATTCATGATTTCTCTCTCGTTCAAGGCCAAGCCTCGAATGATAGTTCTGCTCGAAACTAACGATTCTAACATCAAATAAGAGAAATGGTTATTTGCGAACACCATCCGTGGGTATCTTCCATCTTCGAAACGGATGAAGACACTAGTGAACTCTAACTGGAAAGGGGGCCCTCCATCCTCCAGTATTGCCAAGATTTACCGTAGCAAGGCTGCTGAGATGTCACTACTACCGAGAATGCCATCCTAAAGGTAAGGAAGGCTCCCCACAAAGCAACATGCACCCACAGCATCCTCAAACTTGCTGTCCTATAGTTAGTTATCTGCTTGGAGGAATTTGATGTGGCACACGAAAGTACTCTTGTGCTCGCCTGGGTCTTGTCTGCACCATGTCTTGCCTAAGCTATGATTATTGCTGCTGCCCCAGTAGCCCTTGCCTGAGGGCATGCATGAGCAAACAGAAATAACATGTGGTGGAAGTTTCGGAATTATAGATGAGACAAGGTTCTTAAGGTAAGACTACATTAAGATATTAGCCAAATATATTCGAATTCTATAGCACCAAAGAGCCAGTTGTAATTACCAGTGATTTGATCTTAATAAATGATTTAATAAATGATTACTTGAAATTAAATGTGTTCACCACAAATGAATATAAAAATAATCAACAATGCTTTATCATACTAAATGATTTGGGCACTACGGCCTTTTCTGTACGTCAAACATACTTGATAAATGAAACAAGAACCGTTTTAAAGTTAATCAAACTAAGTGTTCAGGATTATAAGTTTCAGGTCAGTGATAGTTTCTTCATATAGTAGTTTCGTATGAGTATGGGCAATTCTCTCTTAGCCCTTTAAGTAATTCATATGAGATATGTTTTAAAAACAAGATACTTTGTGACATCTTATCTAGTAATATCAAATAGCACAGGTATGTTGATAATATCAATTGTCGACGGCCAACTGATAGATATGAAAATTATTATTCACCAATTTGAATTGTTAGCAGACTCCATGAAGTTCACTCTTGAAACTGAGGCAGACAGTACATTGACATTCCCAGACTGTAATATTCATAGGGATGAAAACAACCTAAAATTTAGTATATATCGTAAACCCACAAGTGTCTGTTCATATACTCGCTACTACTTTAATCATCACAACAAAGTGTAAATTTCTATGTTTTCATCAATGTTTTTAAGAGCAATTCGCATTTGTAGTCCAAAATTCATTGCTGATGAACTCTGCAACATGTATGACACTGGTTATGAATAACGGTTTCCAAAATATTTCTTGATTCAGCATGCAATCTTGCTAAAATTCCTTTTTACGATGCTCAACCTAAAGAACAATTTGTGAAAAAACTTGTTAGTATTACCTTACTGAGAACTCGCTTAATGATCCTGTTTTGTTAAAACTTTTTGATAGTAATGTAATCTTCAATAGTAATGATAATACGGTTAGGGAAAATCTATCAGTAATTCTGTAACTTCTCAGAAGGGTTGTGTGTACATCATCCCTTGTAAAGAGTGTGATCAGTTTAACCTTGAACGAACTTGTAAGGTTCTTAATATCAGGGTTAAACAACATGAAAAGGTGATAGGTATGATCAGGAATCTAAAGCACTATTTGTCCACCTCAAAGACTTTTGAATCAAATTGATTGGAGCAGTGTAAAGGTCATCATATGCAATAGCTCAAGAATTGATGGAAATATCGTTGAAAGGTCTCTTACCAAACATACTAGAGACATAATTTAAGAAAAAAAAAAAGCTTGTATAAATCAATCAGATAACTTTATAAGCGAAAAAAAAAACATAAATAGGTTTCCCAGAACATACGTTAACCTGAGTTTGTAACTTCAAAGAGGTGAGGTCGTCCAGGGTGACCTGCACGCTATTTCCTTCACCTCTGCCTTAATTCATTCGCTGGGCCCGCCCAGTGGCGGTTGGTATATCATATCCTGGTTCTCTCTCTGTACTCACTCCTGACAATCTAATCATACGAAAGCTTTTGACACTAAGCATTGTCCGTTTCCTAGTAGTTTTACTTGCATCTCCCTCATGTAGTTTTTGCACACACACACACACACACACACACACACACACTATATATATATATATATATAGATATTATTCCTGGG
>JAYMFT010363970.1:0-22189 GCA_038088735.1 Panulirus argus
CATATATATATATATATATATATATATATATATATATATATATATATATATATATATGCTTCAGGAATATGCCGGCAACCACATGGAAAATGAAACACCAAGATCCGAGCGCTTTCGTGAACATTTACCGCATTACCTAATGAGGTGAATACTCACGAAACCTCTTCGGATCTTCGTATTTGATTTTCCATGCGTCTACCGGCATACATATAACAGTGAAGGGAATTTAGCAATGATGAACCACTCAACACAATCATGATCATTCAAGATTTGACCATTTCATAAGAGCTTTGTTTCGAAATCTTCCTAACAACGAAGTGAACACTTAGGGTATCTAAATGATTAATATATTCACGATCACGAGCGGTTACTGATTAACGTCGATCCTCATATTTCTAGCAAGATTATATAAATAGAGAAGCATACCTTCAGATTCCGAAAGACACGCAACAGAACTTTCATTAACCAGAAGGAAAAGAAAACAAAAAGAAGTGTAAGAAAAGAATGGCAAGAAAAGAGCATCAGCAACCGTCCCTGAATGTGTGGCCTTACGTGAGGTGACGTCATGGACTGTATGTACACGGTCACTGGTGCACGCAATGTTTACACAGCAAACACGGCTTTAGCAAGGCACACATGACAGTGTCTGCGTTTGTTCCCTTACCTTTCGATCATTTGGTCAGTATTGTTTCGCTTGAACTAAATAAAGTACTTAAAGACGGTAAGAAGTATCGTATGACCTCTGACAGTGTGCCTCTGATGACGTTATATGCAGCTGGAGTGTAATTGGTGGTTGATGTTGGTCAGGCAAGGACAATGAATAGGCTTTTGGGTCTTAAGCTGGTGGTAAATTATGCTTGGCATCTGGGTGCTGCGGCAACGCTAATGGACACTGGGTAACGGGTTAATTGAATCATACAACTCCGGAGACCTTATTATGGCGATCATACAGTCTCATGGCTGCGATCCGGTTATGAGCGAGGGAATGATGGACTCCTATTGGAATAAGTCCCTCAAGGCAACTGAACTCCTTTTCGTCCAATGGGACGATACAGCCTCGCCGGAGATGAATTTATACTTGTAGTATATCTATCTAATTGTAAAGCCTTGTAACTCGTGATGACATGTACAAAGTAGATGACAAAATAAAACATCTAACTGACATAAATGAGATTGAAATGTGTGAAACTGCTCGTTAACAGTTCCTTTACAGTATATGAAGCTTAAACATCATCGCGTTCATCGGTAACGTCATTATGGGGCAAAGGGGACAGTCTGACTGACTGTAACTCGCAAGCGACACAGTTTACTTAGGTTAGCTACTCGTTGCTTCTCCTACACTTCATGAACCAGCTCCCTACACACACACACACACACACACCGCACCATACGCCTCTCTCTCTCTCCTCCACACCATATCTATCCACTTCTAACATCCCACTTCGTTCTTCCAGGTATCGAGATCCTCTTACGCACGACGAGGGAATCTTCCGAACGCCACCATCCTCTCGTACACGTTCCTTTCGAAAGGGACTCCGCGCTGAATCGTAGCCATCCCTGCTCTGCTGCATTTCCCGCCTTTATGTGCTACTGCCTTCCTCGTACGTGCTGCACCATCCATACATCACCTCTCAGACCCTCCGCACCGCACTGCACCACTACACAAACACACACAAACACACAGAACACGACGCCCTACGCCACGTAACGCAGACCTTCCCCCCTCCCTCCACCCCACCTCCAACCTTAAGCCACTGGGATGTGACGCATCTGTATTCCTCTCCTCCTTTATCCGGTAGCGTCCAGACTCCCCCCTAGCCTGGATTTCACCAGTCACACCCCATCGCTAGCCTGGTCTTAACCCATAGGAAGCCGTAAAGATCTGAGCTATAAAGCTGAATGTCTTTGCTTATTAATCATCCACAGCTTTAAGCCACTTTAATGTTAATCGCATCACCTATGAGAATCTAATCGCATATATATTTTTTCCTTGGTACAGTAGAATCTTTATGATATTCTTTTGCAATACATTCGTTTACCTGCAAACTATATTGACGACGGATGTTAATTCGTTACGGGTGTCCATTTTACTGTTCAAGAGAAGAAGTAATACTGTTAACTGTAAGCTTTTTTGTTTCCCTCTGAGGTCTTTATTTCTGTTGAATACCTTACGTCAGTATCAGCAGTTAAACGTAACGACAGAAGCGCGAAGAATAAGGGCGACTTCATCCGGATTTAACCAACGTACTGCTCTATAGCTCTTTAGTCCGACCCTGACGCTATCTTCGAAGCTTCAATCATTTTTGGGGCTTCGAAACACCGATCATTTTGAGCTTCGAGACTTCGACCATTTTGGGGGCCTCGAAGCTTTGATCATCACTTTCGGCGCCCCAGTGGCCGGCCATAGCGCACACAATCCCCCTCCCCCCCAACCCCTATACCTTACCCAACCCTCCACCTTCCCCCGAACCCCACTCTATAAATGACCCTCTCTTCCTCAGACCCTCACCCTTTGAACGACCATCCACTCTCCCGAACCCTTACGCAAGGACCTCTACACCCAAGACTACCACTCGTGTGCCTATCCTGCCACTGTGGCCGTGGTGACAAATCAGGTTTCTGACTTTGGTGGTCTGTGCTGGACGTAATCCACTAATGGACAAAAAAGATCTGTTGATATTTAATAAAGTTCTTCACGGGAGAGGTGCTCGGGCTGTGCTCTGTACTCGTACCAAACATTTCTACCAAGTTCAAAGCCTATCCGAAATGCCGTTTTGGACTTACCAGTTTCGGTCACAGAGATAGGCAGATGTAAAAGACGTCCAAGCTTTTTCCCCATTACGGTAACATGTCTCACATAGAAGTTTCCACGCAGTATGTGGGCGTGTATTCGATCATAAGAATTCCTAAGACCAGTAGCCAATTCAGTTTTGCTTCATATTACACGTATACCCAGTGAGGTGCAGGACGGTAGGGGTAAACTAAATTATGAATAGATAAAAACTGACAAAGGGAAGACGTTACATTCTTTCGGGGTAACTGACTCTACGTTAACACCTTGTGACGAAAACGCGACCTGTCACAAAGACGTTTAAAGTATTTTCTCTTGTCCCTTGCCTTGTAAATGCCGGAGGTAATCCCCCGTAATCCCCCTCACTTAGGCGCACTTGGACAGACAATTGTCATGCTAAGTACCAGTTTCCTCGTCTCAATATTTTCTTTTAGGAATCCCTGATCATCACCTCATCTGTTAGAGAGAATTAGTCTTTTGGTCATATGGCTGTCACTATTTTTTTTTTCTCCTGTCGCGTCGCTTTGCCTTGGAATTGAGAATGACATGAGACTGACTGATAAGTTTACATAATGTTGAGCAGGTTCTACCTTGGTGATTCAGTGCGTAATGTGCTGGTGATCGCCAGAGACGGTTCATGTAATGGTTGACTGGTTGACTTGGGTGATAACCATTCTTGATTTTATCACCAATGACCTGAGTTGGTTTATATACGATGGTGATACGAGCTCTTTTTATCACTGGCGACCTGAGGTGGCTTTAGACGTGATGACTGAGAGTTTCGCCACTAAAAGTTGGTATCCTTAGCACTGAATCTCTGGTGGTTCATCCAATATCAATCCACTGGTGGCTCATCCACGGGTGGTTCATCCAGCACTGGTTCATCCTCTGGGTAATCTGGGTTCGAAAATACTGTGTCGATTCAATATGGCTCACGCACTGGTGAGCCAAGGTCATTCATACAGCAGTGACTCTACTGAACATGGCTCATCCAAATGTAAGCAGAGGTGGATCATCACCTAGTGGTGACCCCAAGATGGAATACCACAGTTAACGCAAGTTGGTATGACCAACGGTGACCGAAAATGATCCAACCATAAGACACCAGAGACTGTTCACCCAGTGATAACCCAAGATTACCCAAAACAGAAATGAGAACTGGATCATACAACTGCGGTGACATGAACTGCTTCATTTATATATATTGGAACTGAGGATGGATCTAACGATGGTCTGTGGAGGAAGCGTAATTTTTTTTCATTTACTTTACATGTAACAAAAAACCAGCAAGACTCATTATTCATCTAAAACGATTATGAGTTTTGTTCTTTTAACCCAAGTGCTTTTTTTTGATATTTCATACATAATGTATATAACTGTAATCAACTATAGTACAATAGGGTTATATTATTCAAGAATTTTTTCTGTCATATATGAATGTATTTCCCATTTCAGTGAGGCAGCGTCAGGAACGAGTCTATCATCGGTGGCCAGGCCCCACACGACTAAACTTTGAGGCTTACCATGACCGCTTCCTATGCACTGGTTCAGCCTGTTAACATCACGTCGCTTCTGTTTACCAGATGAGGCAACATAGTGAGGCAGTAACGTTCTCGAACTAGTTTGCACCACAGACAGTGACTTGATCAAGCCCTTTGAGGAAGGTGACGCCCTGGCAAACAGTAACGACTATGAGAATAGACGAAAGTATGCATGATTTTCAATGAACGGTAACTTGTTACTGATCCAAAATCACAGAAAGGTAAGCTGTGAGAAAATGAAGCATGAAATCAGCAATGGGGACAGGACAAAACTGATGTTGATATAGTTGAAGAGATGTAGACGTGTTTTAATAACAAATTACTTCTTACTGAAAGTCAAAATATACCAGTGCAAAATAAAGGAACCAATGCAAACTCACAACCAGCCTGAATGTATCGTGAGGAGAGTAATGAAGCAAACTAGTCATTTAACCAAAAAATAAGTCATCGGAAAACAGCAAAGATCGCAAGGAATCCATGAGAACAAAGAAGACATAAAAGAAAAAAAATCACCAGTAGAAGTGAAAGCGAATAAAAAAATAAAGAAAATACTTCCCCTCGTGCTAAAAATAATGCCAAGGTATTCCTCAAGTGCATAAGACAAAGAAAGAATATAGAAGATACGATCGGAGCACTAACAAAGGAACATGATAAAAGAAGCGATGACGACAGAAGAATGGCTTCCATACTAATTAATTCCTTACGTCAGGATTCCCAGTCGAAGAAAATACGAAAGAAAAAAACAATCTAGACAGACACAGAAAAATTCAAGGTGACAGGAATTACGCGTATCGATATACTGAAATTTTTTGTACATCAAATTAACCCAAACAATTCGACAGGCAACAATAACCTAGCACAAAGAGATTTACAGGAGGTCAGATAGGCAACTAATGATTCCC
The DNA here is from genome assembly GCA_038088735.1 of Panulirus argus. Taxonomy (NCBI): domain Eukaryota; kingdom Metazoa; phylum Arthropoda; class Malacostraca; order Decapoda; family Palinuridae; genus Panulirus; species Panulirus argus. Next base: position 5,235 of record JAYMFT010363970.1, read on the forward strand.
AAGACCACAACATCTAATGAATCACTAACCGAAGTCCAGGAACCAGAAGACTATCCTGGAAACTGGAAGATGTCATCCCTATATGCAAAAGAGCAGATGGAAAAACTATGCATAAGATTACCAGCTAATCTAACAACAAGCTATAAGATAACTGAATACAAGGGTATACTTAGGAACATCGACCAAAAAGCACCAGAGGTAAGCCAAACTATTCATCGCGTTAATAAGACCGTGTGCTTTCCAGTTCTAATCTCCAGTCTGCATGAAAGAATGTAAGAAAATGAACAAGTACAGAGAAGGTCAGGGAAACTAATTTCAGCCCTAAGAAACTTACCAAATTTATATTCTCAATGGAAGCGTAGACCGCGAGAGACCTTGAGATAAGTTTTTATAATTCTGAATAAATGCGACGCTGTAGAGAACGATTTTTTTTTTTAAGAGAAAGGTAATACGGTTACTAGAACAAAATCAATAGAGCTTGAAGCAAAAAGATACAATACTACAGTAATGTGGAAAAAGTTTCTTTTCACAACAGAACCGTAAAGCCTTGGACCAAGTAACCGACAAACATTGCTAATGCAAAGATTACAAATACCTTAAAAACCGGTCCGTTAAACACTTCACCAGTTTGGGTATTTTACTAAATGAAAATCATGACAAAATGACACGGCCTTTCTTCTCAGCAACTTAAAGTATTGCTCGCATATCTGCAGCGTCGCTTCCTCCATCCCTTTATTCGCCAAAGTGTATTCGCGAGCCACTCAAGATATCAACTCTCCTGCTACCACCTCTCTTCAACCAGTCCTTTCGTTCCCCATGCTGTTACTTTCCTGCCTCTTTTCTACAGGTATCATTTCAGCCACTACTCTCGTCATTTGTTTGCGTGCGTTTCATCTGTTAATGCCCAGACTTGCAGTACATAACTGGCTGGCTGTTTCCCATAGTTTCCGAGCGGGGACCAGCCACCCGAGGAGTGAGTGATTCCTTTAATCATTCCACCCTTAAGAGCAGGCAAACAAACAAACCTGAGGACCTTTGCGTGATGTCTCACATTGTTTTTCTTATATTCTTTATTCTTCCCTTCGTCTCAGATGGCCTTGTCCGGAACACATAAGCTCCTCTCGATTTTAAGATAAACTTGCGTGTTTTTTCTCTTTGCCAACCAGATAAGCTGATAACTTTTTTACACTTTTCGTCTTCTTCTTCACATCGGTGTGTCATGTATCCCTCCAATTATATCTTTTTCATTTTCACTGTCATTACACTGTTAACGTCAGAAACTACCATTTGCCTGTGTTTCACAGCAATTTCCTTTCAGATATCACTATGAGGACATTACATAACGCATTCCACAAAATCGATGGCCATTACTGGAATTCTTTTTTTCTTTTCCTCGGTGATACTTCCTCGTTATCCTGTCATTTAGTAGTCCTCGCTAAACGATACTGAGTAACGTGACGTGGTCGCGTATGCCTCGGGGGACCACCACCTCATCCGAAAGACCATAGCAACAGAAGGGCCCGTGATACTTAGCGGACCTGCACGACATTCTATTCCCAGCTGAGCCTCAGGGGAGAGGCGGTAACGATCACCGCCACTATAAATAGCTTCGGGACGGTAAATATTCCTGCTCGTGCTGCTCTTATATGCGCACACACAGGGTGAATAACAAGGGGACGATGACAAACTGAGGTGTCAATGAGATGTTAGTGATAGAGGCGACTGCCAACCTGTTGAAGAAAGGCAAAACCCTCACAAAACGGAGTCATTTTAGAATTGCCTGTGACAGACGTTCCAGGCATGAGTCCCTTACGGCCACCATTCGACCTTATCTTCTACTTCATCCTACTTGCCTGACGAAGGACAGGAGGAGAGGTTCCTCCAACAGGACACGAGGAAGACGCCGCCTCACGTGACGGCCGAGCCTAGTGAGGGAGAAGGGGACTGGAGGGAGGGAGGGAGGGAGGGACTGAGTGAGGGAGGGAGGGAGGGTGGAGAGGGGCAGTAGCATGAGACAGGGAGTGTGGCGGTGCCTGCCAGTTGACCAGTGACTGCCGGCCCGGGTCAGTCAGGAGGAAGGTAGCAGGCACCGTCGGAGCCATCGGTGCCAGCCACTGTTCCCCTGCCTCACAATGATCCATTGCCTGAGAAGAGTTGTTCCTCTCGTTACATTACTGACTAGTGTATGATAGACCTAAAGAGGAGGACTCTGACACATTGTATATATATATATATATATATATATATATATATATATATATATATATATATATATATATTCTTCCTCTTTGCACTAAAATAAGAGTCTGAGAATTTACCTAAATTTCATATAGTACTAAGGGACTTCATGAATTCTGCGTTTCGTCTACTTGTGTAGTTTTGCCTTACAAAAAGATGAATAAGTTAAATACTAAAAGAGAATAGAAAATCGTGTGGTAAAAAGTATTCGAAAGGTATTTAAGTTGTGGTGCAATTAATAAAAGACTGAAATGGTGCATGGTGAATATAAGGAAGAGATTACAACGAGTGTTGGGTCAGAAATACCTTCCCAAGATCATTGTGAACCCGACAGTGACCGCCACTTAGGTGTAACTGTTTGTTGTTCCTAGGCTGTCTCCTGTTGGTCACGCCACAATACCGTCCCTCCAACAGAGCCAACAACTAACCTCGTGTGGCATTTGGAATGTGTTAATTTCTGTAAACAGTGAGACTTTTATATTATGAACTTTCGTTGTGGATGTATCATGTGTGGATGGATATATCTTGCAGAAAATGATGCAAAAGGAGAATGAGTTCTCTCTTGCCACTGTCATCAGCCTGGTGAACTGAGTACAAGCGTTCCAAACCTCAGCTACAAATAGGACATAATTCATGGCTTAACCTTTTCTGTAACAGACCTAAACGGTGCACAGTGTTGACCTTGTCTTGCCTCTTGTCTGTGTCTGACGCATGCAATCCCTTTTTCTCTGAGACCTGCACCGAATCTATACCTGAACTATATACTTCACCCGTGCCTAATCTGCTCTACGACTTCTGCCTGACATTTACGTACGTACCTGACCCGTGACAAAGACCTGTGAAATATTGAAATGTGACGCAGGAGTACCTACCTCCTGTGCGTCAGAGCTGACCTGTTGCGGTGTGGAGCGAGCTAACAGGTCCTGCTGTGTCTTGGACGTGCCAGTAACGGGGTGTAATCAGCCCAGTCATTTATCAACGTGACGCAAGATCGGCTTCTGATGTTTTGTGGGTTTTCTAAATGTGGTTAAAGTGTTTCATCATCATTGTTTTTATTGTATTTCATTACAACAAGAACTGTTGACATCCCGATGACTCAAAGAAATTACAATGAACAATTTACAGCATTAAATCTTGAATACTTATCTTATATATATATATATATATATATATATATATATATATATATATATATATATATCCTCTTGATTACACAACGAGTGAAAAGTCACCTTTAGCGAGGCTGTATCACTGGGAGTACAGTCTCACCAAAGGTTCTGGGAGCACTGAAGAATGTGTGGGGAGTAAGTTTGCCATCTGGGAAGGCGAAATTGGTCAAGTTCGAAGGCATAGTCGTCCCAACAATGTTGCATGGATGCGAGGCAAGGCGCCGTAGATGAGAATGTTCGGAAGAGGATGAATGTGTTGGAAATGAAATGGCTGAGGACAATATGTGTGTGGTGCGAGGTGGGCTGTTCTGCAGGGACGGGTTTTAGACGATGAATTTGTTGTTGTTGTTTTTTTTCTCTCTATTTTGGGAGATTCTTTCGAGTTCGATGATCACGAGAACAGTTGGAAAATTGAAAATCAAGAACCCTCTACAGAGACCTGCGTTCAACCAAAGTGCTCTTGTTCCTGTATCACCAAAGTCGATTTGTTCCATTTATTGTCTTTGAATACCATGTATGGGATTCTCTCGCGTATCCTGGAGCGAATATCGACTTTTAGCTTTTGCTTTCATTATCGTTTTATTCATTATCATCATCAATATCCTCACGACCATCAATCATAAACGTTACTGTCTTTTTTCATGAACACATTTGGGTCACTCTTTCCTTTGGGAGTGGTTACGTCAAGCACAAACCTCACTTCAAACTGCTCTCTCTCCCGTCACGATTGTTTATTTGCGACTATAAGGCTGAAACACGCAGTGTTCATGGCATCAGGAATAGCTCTCAATTATAAAGTGAAAGGTCAAGGTCATATAATACGTACGTCCTTAATACGTGACTATCACGATTCACTCGTGTCCTCATGACACCTCGGCGAGATGCATGAAGCCTGGTCAGGTCCGACCATGGGAGTCGTAGGAAGAGTAGAGGTACACCTCTGAGCCAGGGGAATCGACCAGGAATAGAAAATCGACTGGTAGCCTCGCTGAATTCAGCGCCCCTCGATACTGTGGTTCGTAGTGGCAGTGGATCTATACTCCCTCATTATCTTTCTTTTCTTTACACCATATGTCACCTGACGTCATGAGGTCTATATTCTCGATACCGCTATGAGTCTCGATATTGATCCTGAGTCCTATAGTATCTACGAAGTTGTATGTCTACAACTGATGGAGTTATAGGTCCGAAACAGATATTGTCATACGTCTATAGCAGTCAGTTATATGTGTAGGACAGACGGAGTGATATATCTACAACAGATGGAGTAATATGTCCATAACAGACTGAGTTATATGTTTAAAACGGAAGGAATTATATGTAAAACAGACTTAGTGATATGGCTACAACAGGTAACGTTACATGTCTACATCAGACGGAATTATATAACTAAACAAACAGAAATGAATGTCTATAATAGATGGAGTTGTATGCCTACAACGGACTGAGTTATATGTCTACAAGACATAAAATCATATACCTATATTACACTGGGGATGTATATAAAAAAACAGACGGCATTGAACGTCTACAACATACTTGAACTATATGTATTCTATATTAAGACTAACTAAGCCATCATGACTGTTCTTCCGACGTACGTGCTAAATTTGTGACTTAACTGTACATTTATATCTATATCTATAACTACCTCTACAATTACCTATTCAGCTATAAATCTACTTATCTGTCTATCTTCCTATTTCTCACTCTAACTAACTCCGTCCCTCTCTCTTTCTCGGTAATGGGTACTTAGGCAGCAACGGACGGACGAGATTGGTACGTATATTACCATTAAATCTCGCCTGGCTAGGTCCTGTCATAGTACTTATCACAGCCGGCCACACATTCCTCACCTACAGGAGATGAATGGCTGTTACTATATCTTCTACAGCTATGGTTTTCATAATATTCTACCACCCCCCCAAAGAAAGATATACTGCAAGGCGTAGGAGTAAAAAATGCAATGAAAAATACCCCTGAACGAGGAAACAAACATATCGTGCGAAATGTATAGATCGATAACTCATGTGTGGTATTTAGGGTAACCCTGAGATACCGCCTTTACCTGATTTGCTATGAATTCTTGCCCTCAAACAACACAGCAGCGGGGTATTTTTTTGCCGGGATTGATGAATAACCCGGCCATGAGGACTGGATGTTCCTGACAGTCAATATCTCGATCAAAATTCATATCATTGTATACCGAAGGCGATTTATGGACATGACCTCCTTGCAGGAGAGCGGCCTCATGGCACCTGTGCCTTCGTCACGCCCTCCTCAACGACCTCTTTCTAAGAAAGGGGTCCTGGCGTTACCCAGTACTTCTTTCTTCAAGAAGTTCCTGCAGCCCAAGGCTACGCTACTTCCGTCAGCAGGGAGGGATGCGTAGACCTCTTTAGAGTGAGAGGTTCTGTGACGACACTGTCCTTCAAGTCACAAGACTTCACCGAGGGTGAAAGGTTTCAGTCACTTGGAAAAAGTCCTCATCGATGCTGGGCCTCGAGTAGAAGTATAAAAAAGACGCTAAAGAGAGAGAGAGAGAGAGAGAGAGAGAGAGAGAGAGAGAGAAATTAAGGTAAGGAAAGGAAAAAAGAAGCTAAAAGGTGTTGAAGACACGGAAGTCGTAACTTTAGAAACGGCATTATAATATAGCAAGTTGTGTATGTGTCTGTGTGTGTGTGTCTGTGTTTGTTTGTGTTTGTGTGTGTGTGTGTGTGTGTGTGTGTGTGTGTGTGTGTGTGTGTGTGTCTGTGTGTTAATGTGTGTGTAGATAAATACACTGATCAGTATACGTAACGAAAACCATATATCATATAAGTAAGTTTCATAGACAGGGAACAGAGTAACTCTACTGCTGTCGCGCAGGCTAGCGTGTCTCAGCTGAGTGCTCAGCAGGACTGGCCAATTTGCACTGTGACCAACGGTGCCTCAGAGTTGTTCCTTCGGGTAAATATAAGCCTTGCATTTACTCGGTCCCCTTCATCATTCGGCTACGTTATCCCTACGTGGGTAAAGTTTAAGGGTCGACTTCGACCTCTCTAAAAATCCTGTTAAGTCCAAGAAACATGAAGTTACGTATCTATATTACAGAGAGAATCCTATTCAATTTTTAGTATTATCCGTATTTCACTTTTCGTATTTGTGTTAGTTGCATATTCTGTCGTTCGTTATTCAACTGTTTACTTCACGGGCATGAAAAGACAACCCGTGTTCATTCTGTAGTAAGGAAGGTTTTCTTTTTTAATTACGTGTTACTTGTTCCTTCGCTGTTAATGAAGATGAGAGAAATCTAGTTACTGTTGCCTGATTCTGAGTATCATGGAGTAATACAGTATTGCGAATCCTCATCCGTCGTAGCTCAACTAAAAAAAGATTAAGAAACTCTCTAATTTCCCCTAATTCTTGAAACAAACTGTTGTTTTAATCTAGGTCTGGGGACCCTTGTCTTGACCACGAAAACTCCAGGTGTCCGAATGAATTTGTTCGTTTCGATTAAGGGGTCGAGAATATTTGCATAGTACATAAAGCGCCCGGTCAGATAAGTGCAGTGAGGGCAGAACATGGAATTGCATCTGAATAAAAGATGTAGGAAAAATTTATAATCTTATATATACTGTATGTATTGTACGCAGGCTGTTATCGCAAAACGACTGACTGCACAGATATACTGCCAGAAATGGTTCATTATACTGTTACTGTTCCCACGATGATATTTTTCAACTCGTATCATGACCATGTTGCATGCAGGCAACATGAACATAAAGTCTGTGCAGCATTTCATGAGGGTGTCTGGAATTTGCAGTGATATAAAGAGTTTTATACAGACCCTTATCACAGGACCATATGAGTATCTTTCATTTTGGTATGTTTTATTTGACGTTTTATCTGTGCTCTAAGTTAATACGTGCGACTCTTTATAGAGCAACGGAGTTATATGTGCACGCAACTCAAAAAGCGATGCCTTTATTTACTTGTGTCCCTCAATGCGATGCCGTTATTCAATGTGCCTCTAAAAGCAATGGCGTTGTGTAACTTTTGCGTCACAGAGCAATGCAATTTATATACATAAATGTCTACGCGAGCCTCTTCGAGCGATTCCGTTACATCATATATGTTCCGACTTACTGCCTCGTCTCGTTTTCCACTACAACATCGCATGCAACTTCTGATGAAGTTCATGTGCTGAGTTGACTCGTTTAAGCAAGGCAGTTCTCATATCGTGGCGCTAGTTGGAACAGGAGGGGTTGGTTGGTCGATAAAATGGGTACCTTGATTAGGACATTCAGTTGCCCGTACCGCAGAGATTCGTTATCAAAGAGGAAAATATAAGGTTATTTAGGTTAATATGGACTTAGGATATACGGGATGATAATAAATGAGACTTATAAGTATTGAAGACACTTGGATTTAAAGAACTAGCGCCGAGAAAAGGGAAACCATAAGGAGATACGTAATTCTCGTGAACAGGCGATATCAGCTGAGGTCATCTTACACACTATTCTTCTATGAAACAATTCAGTTCTTGTATACTGGCATAACCATGAAACTTTTCGCTCCTAGATAGAAAGCTCTTTTAATCAGGTCGAACTGCATTATTCTAGTGGAGGTTCACAGTATGCGCTGTCTATTTGTGTCAGTCGACGAGATAGCTATGCAATGCATACTGAAATGATTCGGTGTTCTTCTTAATGCGAAAAGTGGGAAATAGATAGAGTTTGTGAGCTTCGAGGCTTCAGTCAGCTTAGCACTGGATTCCTCTTCTGTTGCTGAAATGGACGTGACCATAACGTTATGGGAAACTAAGAGATACATTCTTTTTAAAAGAGAAAAATCAACAGTAACATTTTACGAAGGTAGATGTTTGCAATGTCTTTCTTTTAAATATTTGTTTTTTGCTTGAAGCTGTTTTGATTATGTTGATTTTTTTACTCTAACTTAATGTTAAATGTCAGTGTGCCAAGCAGCATTTTTGCAGTGTTAAAAGGTTTAGTAGTGTCCCCGTTTGTAATATCCTCATTGCCACTGGTTTAACAGTATCACTATTTGTGTTAGTAACTTCAGTGTTAATGGTTAAGCAGCGTTTGTTTGTGTTACCAACCTCAGTGTTACTAGTTCAGCAGTGTCTCTGTTTGAGTAACCTCAGTGTTACTGTTCAGTAGTATTCTTATGTTAGCAGTATTATATTCAAGTAGCGTTTTAATGTATCAACTGTGTTCCTGTGACAGCGTTATTGTATTGCTGAAATACATGGTGTTGGAGTGTTACGTTCATATTTATTTCTTGCTTGTGTTAACATTTAGTATCATTATAATGTTACTTGTTTTGCTATTTTCACCATCATTGTTAGTTCATCAGTGAATATATTCGTCATGTAACTGGTGTGATTGTCGTACTTTGTGATGCTGGTATTTTTGTATTAATAAAGATGTTTTTTAGGTGTTAGAGTTGTTAGAGTATCTGGTGTTACTGTCTAAGTGGTGTTCTCATCCACTGTGTTGTGATGCTGGCAGTCCTTAAGCTGTGCTAGCGAGTCACTGGGATTGTTCGATCGACCGTTTCGTCAAATGCTGGCATTGTGTCAAAAGATGAAACGCATTAGCAGTTCGCTGTAGTGAAAATAGTCTCATGCAAGAGACTCTCGCCAGTGTTATAGCTCGTTGTATGTATATCATGCTTACGCACGCTCCCCACTTCACACACTTACACACACACACACACACACACACACAGCGGGTGAAGGCCATTTGAAGCAATGGTGCATGAGAATACACCTTTATTAACCGAACAATAAAGGAAAAGGTATCATTGCAATACATAATAGGATCATGCATCCATTCTCTTCGGTATTTAGATTCTACTCGTCTGCGGAGGCGAACTGCATCGTAAGAACAGGCTTTAATCGTATCATGTCCCATAAACCTGCAAGCTCGTAGTGGGTCATAAACCCCTTGTTGTATCTATTGAACTGCTATTGCACCATGATAAAAGCCAAGGGTCCGGTGAAGTGATATGAAAAACTTAAAACAATTACCTGAGCAACAACAGATTACGGGAAGAGTCCATGTCTACCCACATTCTTTCAGGATAACCATCTTATAAAACATTGTAATCACCTGTGAAATTACAGTGATAATTGAAACGTTAATTCAAGGAATTAAAGAAAACAGTAAATCTGCTTGGTGAAATTAAGGTGAATAATGATCCAAAATTTGGAAAGGGTGGCAAATATGACATGGCTTCTGTCTCATACGTAGCCTATTAAGCCCACACGCTTGTTTCTAGCGAAGTCCATAGGACTGGATTAAGAATTTGGTACGAAGAAAACCGGCAACCAAGGTTAGAATTTTAAATATAGAGTGAGTATGTTATCAAGGGCTTATATTCTTTCAAACATTCAGCAGAAATTGAAGGAACGCTGAAAAGCTTTTCACTGAAGTATCACAAGATATCCAACTGTTGTCTGTCTAGCATATTTATGATGATAATGATGTTTACATGTTATAACTGAATGCCCATCGGTAACATATACAGCATTTAATCGCAGATCATCGCGTGATATCAAATGGCAGCCTTATATCAGTCAATAGAAATAATGAATAAAGAGTACTTCGTTTTTACATTGAATCATCAATAAACCTTAACAGTACGTAGTCTTCTCCCTTCGAATGTTGCCTAGTACTTTGATACCAGCTAGTAACATGCTCCCGTCTTAGACTGCATTATGGTTAAAAGTTGTATATTTCACCACCATGATAATGAGGTATTACAGAATTAAGTTGACCTGGCTTTATACCTATGAAGTCTTTTAACGCCTTAAACTCTTCTTTCATTAAGATAGACCTTAATACCTTATAAACACTGTGAGTGTTAGTCGTCACGTTATCATTTTTTTTAACAATTGTCTCTGTCAGAGTTGTTGAAGTAATTTTGTGTTTGTGTTGTTAGGTCTTTGTGTTGTTGTTGGATGAGTACGGTGACCCCATGATCATTGCGTGTAGATGTGGACATTCTTATTATTGACTTGAGTTTAGAGGAGATGCCCCGAGTGCCTTAGGGGTACACACGATTAAGAAGCTACCTTTTTTCTTTTTTGATACAGAAACACGCACTTATCAGAGAGGGGTGCAACAGCGATATAAGGATAGCGCGCGCGCGCCAGTGATCAGCGAATGCATCGTTAAATGTTGGCGGTCCGTTTGTTACCCGTCGATCGAAGCGCTTCGAGTCACATGCGAGCCTCTTTGCTTCTTATATATGCGCGCCGGGTCGACTTCCACCACGTCGGCGGCGATGGGGCGCCGCCACGAACCCCGGCCCGAGGAATCAAGCAGTCAATATCATCTCACCGTGAGAGATTTTAGCAAACGGTTGTGGCAGCGGCGGCGGGAGAGAAAGAAAACGACCAGTTCTTTGCAAGGTGCTGAACGGTGCGGGGCACAGCCGGAGGTCAGGCGGTGGCCAGGGATATATATATATATGTATGGAGACCTCCTGAGGGTGAGCAAGTTGAGTAATGGTAAGAGTGATTTCAAGTGAGGCGCACTTTTGTAGCATGCTTGGCATTTCACGCCAGTGTATGGCTGCTATATTATCCAACTTTTAATTTTGCAACATATAGAAAATCCAGTTTTTAAGATTTTATTCTTTTTTTTTTTCCTCCTGTTTTCATAACTGTTTTTGCATAAGTTATGATATAAGGTATGAGGAAATCCCATCGTCAGTTGACAGAGTTTTCAAGAAAGCTGTGATGGTTGAAGCATCGGTTTCACTTAAGCAACACCACATGTTGGGATTTGAGGGTTCTTGTCCGAGGACATTCAGAGTTACGACATTAATCCCAACGCTGCCACCGAAAACTATGGCAATTCGGAACGTTCTTGAACATCAATTAAGCACACGCAAGGACATCCCAACCCCAGCGTGTGATTCTGCACACGTAAACTCTGAACTTTAGTCAGTGATTACCGAGATATTTCCACGCGTATGTGCAGGGGTCTTGTGAGCCCCACATTAGCGATGATTTCGTATCAGTAGCGTTGCCGGGTAAGCGTGATCACGCTATGGTAGTATTTTCGTGCCTCTGGCGTTGCATTTTCAGTGGCAGTCTTGTCTTATGGATGTGGACGAACGTAGCTTGGAAGAAAGTTACTGTGGGACAGAATATATGAAGCAATTCGTAGCGGATGGACATTTTCCAAAATCATGCCAAAATGGTGGAACACTGAAGTAAGGAAGTGCCTGTTGCCGGAGAAAATAACACACGCGACACTGAGAGAGAGATCCATAACCAACGCGAGTGAGAGCACAGTGGCGGGCTATCAATTGCGACACCGGGACTGAGTACGAATCCAAAAGGAGCGAACTATAAGGACGACACCCGGTCACGAAACGAGCCTAATGATAGCAATTTCCTCGACCTAAACTTGTTTGGTTTGAAAAGAATAGAAGGTTAAGAGGTGATGTGATGGGGTTCCTTAAAAGTGATGATAGGAATTTATCACCTTGATCTAAGCAGCTACTTCAGGCTAGATATCAGTCTGATTTTTACCGGCAGAAATGGATACAAACTCGTGAGCAAATGTTTTATGACTTACTTTCTGAATGAGGCAGATAATCCTTCCATCAACAGGACTGTTTAAACATAGAACGATTTACCAAAAAAAGTAGCTGAAACTGTTGCAATAGATTCGCTTTATTCAAAGAAAGAGACTTAACAAATGTGTAGTAGCTTCAAATCCGCAACTGACTTTAGTTGTGTCTCTGCCGATAGAAAGTTTCTGGTTCTGTCTATTTTGTTTCTGGCCTAATATCACGAAGTGCCACTAAAGGACCCCTAGTTACCTCTCGAAGGATTTTGTTTGCATTCCTTTTTATTTCTCTTGATGGTGCTGTCGGTGGTGTTTTCAAGTTACTAGTGTCACTCTGTCTTTCATGTCAAGGAGTTGATGATGTGTATTGTGTGGATAAATTTGCTTGCATTACCCTTTAGTTACGTCGGAGAAAAACTTGCATTAATGTGTCACCTAACAAAGTGTGATGCCTTTGAACACAAGCGGCATTATCACGTTTCTGGCGCTGCAGTGAACATATAAATTGTGTTCCTGTGTTGTGATTATTCTGTAGTATTACTTTATTGGTAATATTATTCCTGTGGTGTAGTGATATAGATATCACTGTGTTCGTAGTGTTTCTTCATCCGTTGACCCACCGTTGTGTTACTGCCAAGTGGTTCTCTCACCTGAACTGGAGAACAGAGAGGGTAATATGTAAATCATTTACCTGTAAACATTTTTTTGGACGTTTGTCTGTCATCTGTCTGTAAGTGAACTTTGTTCACATCTCTTGTGCTTCACGTTTGTTTTGGAATATGATCTGCGTGGAAGATCTTGTTACTTTCGCTCACAGTTTGTCCCAAGTTATATTCGATTTTGATTAAACAAAAGAATATGATTCAGCGCGTTGTCGCTGGACTGATGCTGAAAGGTGGAATTTATTCGATTTCATCTTTCCAATATAAGATTTGTGAAACTGTGTTGATTTTTTTCTCATTAAAAATTGGTAAGGCTCGTCATCTCGTCAATCTTCAGCTGAAGTTTTGATATGACGACGAATTAGGCGTTCCTTATGCATTTGGATGAACGTACGTTCCAAAAGAGTAGAACGATATGTGGCTCTATCAAATCCAGTCGGGATTCTTGTCGAATTTCATGAGAATAATCACTTCAGCAATCATCCTCAAGACGAGAATCGATGATACAAGTGGGTGAAGAATTTATACATGCGTTCTGAACTTTAAATGTGAAATCGCAATGTACTTTAAATCCTGCTGGAAAGTCATGGAAATATAGTGAGACTCATTTCATCGATCCTCAGCCAAAGGTCAGAGACGAATCACTGGACCACTTGCCTCCGTCCGCTCGTTAATTCCCAAACTAGGGTAATACCGGATCATCAACATTCCTGCGCTGTGATTGGTTGATTTCGATCTTGGCCGAACTTAGGGAGACTACAAATTCTATCGCTCGGAGGTCTCAGGTTTTGCAGGATGGGAGATAACTCCCTCATTGCACACTGCAACCTCCGGTCACCGCACTGATTAATTAATACATATCATGGAGACGTTTTGATTATACACTTGTCAGAATCCGAGGCGAAGACAAACATATTGCTGTCGTTTTATCTATCGTCGCCAGGGTGTTGATAAATTGTTCCCGACAGCATTCATTTTTCGTGTATTTACAGAGACCGACATTGTGCGGACAAAACATGCCTCAATCAAAGGTCATCTCTGAGGGAACGATTATAGCTAGAGGCAATGAACGTGTACATAGATTAAACAGGCCTCCACAGATGTCTGTAGACCAGACTCTTAAGACAGAAGGTTTACAGGAGGAGGAGGGTAAGACAAAAGAAGAGATTTCCACACCTTACCTACACATGCGGGAGATGGTATCATAAAGTTTAATTCTCGAGTGCCCGGTCCCTACACAGAAACTGTGAGAAGCAGCGGCCAGATGCGTGTCTCAGGCTGGTCTCAGCGGCGGGAACACATACAAACAGCTTACGAGAATAGTGTACAAATTTATCACCAGCAGAGCAGAGTGCAGCAACACCGCGTCGAACAAAACGGGTTTGTTTAAGAGAAGTGATGCCGGGAGAGTTAATTAGACTGAAGACTTTTGGTTCCATTCTGGTTACTTAAGAGGTGAAGGAAGAACCAACCCCAGATATGTGAGCTTTACTCAGTACTTGCATGAATAAAACCCCTGTGTTAGATATGAAATACTTGCCCACAAGCAGGATGATTACGGCACCTACGCAACACCCCAGTTTTCGGGAATCAAGCTTTTTAAAGTCAGTTATGTGGAGGTTTCCGGGATAGTGAAGAATACGATAATGCTCAATATTATGTATGTTATTAGAGGGTTGAACTGTGGTGTTTTGAAATCGAACAGAGGGGAACGATTGAATCTTAGGTAGAGATACGGAGGAATTGTCTTTAAGCGCTGTTAAGAAACAAGGTTTCTGCTTCACCGTTCCAAGAAACTGCAAAGGTCCGAGGTGGGAAAGGAATCATGCTCGGTACGAGAAAGAGCGCCAGTGTTATTAAAAGGAGGAGGGAAGATAAGCGAGTTGGTTCGTAAAGTAGAATGATCAGCATAAGAATGAATAGGTTCTAGAAGTCTACAAGTAGAAGAGAGAAGATCATTCACAGAGAAAAGAGAGATAGTAGGTGATAGGACAGAACCCTGAGGAACACCACTGTTGATAGGATAGGAGGAGGAAGTTCATCAACGAATAATGAAATGCAACGGCAAGAGAGGAAGCTATGAAGTATGGAACAGATAGATAATCGTATGACGTTACTGTATAAGTATCTTAAGTAAAAGAATGATGGTTTCAACAGTTTTGTGTAAGCAGTTAGGTTATGCTGACGTCGACGTCCTATCAATGTTGATCGTTTAGTCGTATTCAGAAAGCAAAAATAATTTACTGTCCATAGTTAATTGTGTCGCTTTTTATGCATGAATAATGTTACGCTTTTTTACATTGCTCTATTGGTTATATCAATGAGGTATTAAAATCGCTTACTGTATTAACAAGAAGAGTTAGTGTGTTGCGATGTTTGTGATGCTACATCTTTGTTACCATTTCTGTATCATTGAGGCTTCTGTCTTCGTTCATGTGTTGCTGTGTTGGTTCACGTTACAGGGAGTGATACTATCCCTGCGTTTGTAGTGTGTTACTCTCGTAGTTCTTAAGGTTTTGGCGGTGTTACTGATGGTGCTGTTCTACTAATTCCCATTTTCTCCCCAGTTACCAGTTCCCAGCTCCTACCTTCTGCCCACCTCCCACTTTCTCCCCAACTCCGACACATTATCTCATTCCCACTACTTCCCAACACCCATCTCCTCTCCCTAGTTCCCCCTCCAACCCCTATATTCGTTACCCCTCAGGCGAGTGTAGAAAATAGGCCAACCTACGTACACCAGTGTTGAGGGAGGGTATAATAAGCATGTTTGCTCAATAGTTACGTTGGTATATGGCCACTTTGCCTTATTTAAGTAACGTCAAATTTGTCCTACTTTCAAGATACTCCTCCCCGCTGACCTTTGCCATAATTGTGATTTTCTTTTCATAATTTCTTTTTCTTTTTTTTCACTCTGTGTCGATGCTGTTGGCCCTATCTATTCCCACATTCTTTATTTCTGTCTTTTTTTTATTCCAGAATATTCACGGGAATATTGATCCTCGGGGGCGTATATCATCGGTGTAATGTGTGTGTGTAATGACCGAACGCTGCCTACCTAACCTGCATAACTGAAGGGTGTTCACGGCGTTCAGAGGTTGAAGTCCTCATATGCAATCGATTTAGTGACCTCATACTGCCACGCCCTGCGTCCGTTCCTCATGCTTGCCACCTAGTATACAAAGTATGTCAAGTTTTTCTTTTTTCTTTTCTCCCTTTCTTTGGTATTTTCCTCTTTAGTAAAATATGACAATTTTTTTTTTCTGACAGTTCAGGGAATCTTAACGCTCCTGCCATATTCATTTTTCTTAAAATCTAAAATATCTTATATACAAGCACTAAATATATATATATATATATATATATATATATATATATATATATATATATATATATGCGTTACCGGACTACGCCTGTATGGGATTACACCGTGAGTACGGAGTCACCCTCAGGAAGGTCACGTATTTCAGCGTCATTGGGAGGAAAGGAATACAGTCTCGTACGAGAACTTTTCACTAAAGTGAGTCCATCATTTCCCTGTTGGTGACTGCAGCGCATCCTTATAGCTTTAGGAGCATCATAAAAGAGCTCTTTGGTTTATCTGTTTATAGAATTGTTTTATACTCTTTTTGTCGTTTCCCGCGTTATCAATGTAGCGCCAGGAATGATGAAGTAAAGGCCTTAATCGCTCACATCTACACATTAGGTGCCATCTATAATGTACAGAGGCCAGAGCCCTCTTTTTATCATTCTTACCCATATTGGTCAGGGGATCACCTCCTTACACTCTTTCACACATTCCCGCAACTTTCACTCTTTCCTACAGCAGGAGTGTTACCTCTTCCTTGTGTCTCGCTTTCACACTAACCCCTGACTGTATCCCCAAGACATTCCTAAACCATTCTTCCTCCTTACCATTTGAGTTTTGTTTCACTCGGAGCCAGAACATCCAGGTTCCTCTCCTCTAACATTTTATCCAATATCTCCCTTCTTCTCATCTTGATTACATCCGCAAGCATTCAGACACCCCGGCCTGAGCCTTCGTGAGGGATGAGCATTTCACCTTAGTTCTGTCCTTTGTTCCATCTTTTAGAAATCGAATTTTGCAAGAAGATTGTTTCCAGCTTTCCTCTCCAGCATCTTTTACGACTCACTGGGAATATCTAGGAAATACATAGGAAGTATTATTTGCATCCTACTCGCTGGTATATATATATATATATATATATATATATATATATATATATATATATATATATATATATAAAATAATTATTTTTTAAATTTTAAAAGTT
>JAYMFT010363970.1:22199-38364 GCA_038088735.1 Panulirus argus
CTGATCAGGTCACCCCTCACTCTTATCTCTTCCTAGGTGGACAGTTTTAAAGTCTCTAGCTCAAGGATAATTCAGATTTCTTAATGTATTTGCTGTGAGCTGTTGCGACAGCAACAACAAAAATGTTCCACAAGCGTCGTGTCATCAGCATACAAGCATACATACAGTAACTAACTTACCTCCCAGACCCTCCCATCCTCGACAGACTGCAGATCTGTCCCTCTTTGAGAGCGCCATCCATTTAAGATTAAACAGCCATGGTGACATTTACGCATCCCTGCCACAGACCCACCTTCACTTGAAACCACTCACCCTATCTTTCTACTCGCGCATTTACTTTACACTGTTGATAAAACTCTTCACTGCTTCTAGTACTTTTTCTCCGACACCATATTTTCTTAGCACCTTCCACTTTGCATCTCTATCAACCCTATCACACGTTATCATCAGATCTATATTTGTCACCTACAAATCCCTCTGATTCTCAAAGGAATTCTGCAAAGCAAGCACCTGCTCTTTACATCTACCACTCCTGGAAATACAAAGTCCTTTCCCAGTCTGATGTTCGCCACATGCAACCACCCTCTTAATCGCCACTCTCACATACAACTTAGCAAAGAACTCAACAAACTTATACCTACATTATTCGGATGTTCATTTTTTCCCCTACTTGCCTTTATGCAGTAGCACTCTCAGGCATTCCACCAATCCTCAGCCTCCTCACCATGAACTATACACACATTAGAATTCTTATCTAAACTACAACAAAAAAGAAATCACCTGTCTCTAGAGAAAGTCCAATGCAATCCCATTCACCCCAGCCGCCTTGCCACATATCATGGAGAACAAGCCTTTCACCACCTCTTTTTTTATTCGCCTAACCATTTTCCGCGACTCTCTTACTCCACATACCACACACCCTCCTAAACACTCAACATCCGCCACCTTACCATCAAACGCATTCAACAATCCTTCAAAATACCTCTTTCATCTCCTTTTCACCTCTTCCCCACCTGTTAACACTTTCCTATCTTACTTTCTTGTTATCCTCACACTGCTAACCACCCTCCAATACAGTTTTCTAATCTCCTTGAAGTCTGCCGATAATCTCTCGTCCCAACTTTCCTTCAACTTTTTTTTCAGCAGCTGCACCTTCCTCTTCACTTCCTGCCGCTTTCTTTCGTAACGCCTCCCACTTTATCGCACTCCGCCTCTGCAGGTAACCCCCATATAACTTTCCTTCTGTTGCCTTTCACTTAACAACTTTGTTTCCTCATCCCTTCACCCGCCACACTCTTTCATCCGTCCGCACTCCACCTTCCACGTGCCACTTACTTCTGCGCTGCTTCTCCAGATACCTCCCATCCAGCACCCGCTCCTTTAGCGCCATTCACTCTCACCATCTGCCTTTTTTCCAAGCTCTCTCCTTTTCGCCACCCTTTTCCCACCCATGTCATTCACTCTTTACCTAAAGCCTCAAAGTAACTTCCCTCATCTCGCTATCACCAAGAAGTGGTTAGAAATCCCATCACTTGCCCCTCTCAACACATTTACATCTAAAGTATCGGTCTAGCAGCCTATCAAGTAATGCATTACCCATTTATACCTCTCTTCCATCTACCTTACTCAGCCACCTACATTTATGCAAGTCCCACACACACACACACACACACACACATTCATATATAGATAGACAGATAGATAGATAGATAGATAGATATAACCTGCACCAGGAGCCCCTTCTCTCTTACTGAGGCTCCTCCTTCGCTCAGCATGCTGCCCGCGTCCGCCGGGTGGGGCCATAAGTCATACATACACAGGCGATGCTGTGTATTACTCCTATGTTAGGGAAGGGTGCGGGGTGAGTGAGTAGCGTGTTCGGCGTCTTCGTTGCGTTACTTGTATCGTGGGTTATGAAGCGTCTTGGAGTGTTTTGAATCGGTGTTTGTGATGCTGTTTGGTTGGACGATGTCCTGAGCGTAGGAGGAAAAGTATGGCTCGTGTATTTATAGGGAGTATGGCTTCTGGTATAGGTGTAATGCCTGGTGGGATGGAGTTGAAATCTGAGTTAGGAGGGCGTTTGTTTAATGCTCGTCAGGTTTTTTCTCTGGATGGATACCTTTGAGTAGGGGTTGCTGAAGTGTGAGGCAAGGGCAAGCTTCTTATCTGTAGGTTGTTGGGTGGTGACTAGTTGTGGAGTGGTTTGGATGGACGAGAGTCTAGTACAGATGGATAGAATGGAGTACCGAGCGTGTTCAGGTGGAATTTGCAATGGAAGAATCTGTTCCACTGTATAGGTGTTGAATGTTTCTTGTTGCTAAGCAGCCAGTGATTGTTCTGGATACTCTATGTTGTATGGGTTGCAGCTTTGATATATTTGCTTTTGAGAAGGTGGCAGATCAAGCAAGTGAGGCGTAGTCTTGTGTGGAGATGATGAACTGTTTGTAAAGGATTATATGGGATTGCTTTTTTCTTGTTCTAAATCTGGTGCCAAGTAGTGTCTGAGGGCATTCAGTTTCTGTGTTGCTTCTGAGCTGATGCATTTGCTGTGGGGAGTGAATGTCATGGCGTTTTGTTTCTGCGAGTACTTGTCCGTTCAGAGTGACTGGTTATGTGGGTATGAGATGAATTCCTGCCTTTGAAGTATGAGACCATCAACCATGTGTTGTGATGACTGTACACTCCCTGTCTAGATAATATCCCCAGGAGAAAAGGAGAAAATTGCCTCCTTCTGATTACTAAGGGCCTGACAGACGGACGTACGACGCCATTACCACGGGTCCTGGAGGGTAATGACAAATATTCATCATCTTGTCTAATTACTCCACGGCCATGGCATGGCGTAGGTACTTGACGTCACAGCTAGGAGCCAACGAGCGTCCGAGAATATCATGTCACGGCACACAAAATAAGTTTCAAAAAACGAAATATCGTTTTCATTGCTCAAAATGTCCAAAGAACCAAAAGTACATTATCATACCCTTCTGCATGACAGTGAGAGCAGAGGACTAGTTGCAGTGCCATTCGTCAGAAATCACTTTAAACTAAGAATTAAAAGCTACCTCTGACGGATCTAAAGGTAATGTACTTGGAGCCACGTGTCTTACCATGAAATTAAGATATATCGCCTGTACTGTTAGGTACAGCGTGAACTTTAATTGCTTTCAATGACGTGTTATGGTAATCAGAGGAAGGCAGATATACTTTCCCCTGAGATAAGTATCCAGAAAATATTCTATAATCATTCATATGTATAACATAAAAGACTGCTTTAAAGCGAGCGTATATAGACTCGGCTTAGAGGGCATGGCTGTACAGTGGACACGGATCTGGTCTCAAAGGCACAATGCACTTGCTCACAGTGTACACACGCACATGGACACTCGTATCGAACACTGTCGGTGAGTAATGGCTCTTTCATTACACTCACTGTTTGTTCCCCAGCAGACATGGAGTCACTGTGAGAGAGACCACGAAGTGTTTTTACTGTGAGGTTACCCCCTCTCTTGGCACGTACAACACACACACACAGCTAAAGCTGGACACGAATTGTTTGATATTTTTCACACAAAGCTTGTTATAACGATAACGCAAGCACAGAAGTATTACTTCTGCTCCTCAGGAAAAGTGGGAGCCTTTCACTGTGTATCAAATCGATGGAAAATGCATAGTATAGACTAGTTTTCGTAGTTAAACATAAATTGTATGTCTATTCTTATTCTTTTTTAACCGTAGGGGCACAAGCCATTTCCCCAATATACTAGGGAATAGGAAATATGGTGAAACTTGGGCCTGTATCCCTGGATTCTTTTACAAAATCTGTAATTCAGGTCAGGAAACTCATCATCATCATCATCCACTTCGATCCTGTTCTATGAGCCCATCTAGAGGATTCAGATGGGGGTGCCAGAACTCGTTGAGTGATTTTCAGATGGCATGTGCGGAGAGGCTGATGTAGCTTCGTATACAAGCAAGCGCTTGGGACAATGAAGATACAGGGCTGTGGCACAGGAGACTGACTTGAGTTGCGTTGCGTCAGATGGGCAGCAACCAAGTGAAGACGGCGCCGTCCCCGCTGCTCCCCGTCGTGTCCCGCGCCATATCCTACCAGGACGACCAGGAGCGGCGGTTACGGAGAGGCATCCCGCGACGTCTTGGTTCCATGGTGCTGTCCAACTGGATCCAGATGAAGCGGCGCGAGCAAGAACTCCTGCAGAAGGCCCAGATTGCAGTGGAGGAGGGCCGGGCGCCTCCGGAAGTCTTGCAGAGAGTCGAGAAGTACGTGACCAAAGAAGCGAAGACCTACCACATCAAGTATCACCCACGGCTGCTGGTTCGCAAGAGCAATCGCCCGCGCCTGAAAGCACCGAAGCTGACGAACACGGCTGCCCGGAGGATCCAGGATTCGTATCAAAGACGCGAGAAAGAACAGCAGGAGGCGGCGAAAGCAACGAGGAGGAAGACGAAATCCCGCTTGAGCGTCAAGTCTCAAGTGTGGACTACGGACAGCGCGCCCTCCGACATCTCCCGAAGAACGCAGATTAAGCGCGGACCTCGTAAGCGAGCGACGTCTCTCCCGCCCAGTAGTACCTTAAGTCTTCAGTCCATCACGACGGCCGAGTCATCAGGCATCGGTATGTCCCGCACCTCCTCCATGACATCTGTGGCGAGCTCAAGACAGAAGTCACTCTACACGCGTCAGCGGGTGAGTAGATACACTTCTGTCGCGTGACAAGTAGCCGCAGCCCTCCCTCAACGCCTCCGGTAGCGACCCTCACTTACGCCTATGGCTACCCACGCCATCTCGCCGTACGACAAACTTGCCCACGCAAAACAAGGTACGATAGTTCAGATAACTCTCTCCCCGTACGTAGCCCAAAACCATCTGCCGTCTGGCACAGTAGTCACAAGATGCGTAGTTGCTCGAGTAATCACTGTCTGAATGGTAACGCCTTTCTCAAAGCCCAGGGCTTTTATTATTTTTTTTTCCTTCAAAATTCTTGGATAGTCTAGCATAGCTATACTTTAAGTACAGTATGGGAACTGTATAGCATAACCCCAGGAAGACATAGTGGAGTGATGCCATCTGTCTAAGATCAAAATACATAAATCAGTAAGAGAACGGTTCAGACCGCGTATGCTTTCGTTGCCAGGTATGTGCAGGTGTTTGGAGACCATCAGAAAGCTAATCATCCCTGATGTCTCTGAAGGTAAAAATGTCGCTTACAGTAGCTGGCTCTATGGTCTTCATTTAAGACAAACCCATCGAGCTTTAGCTTTATGGTCCATGCTTAAGATAGACCCATCGAACTTTAGCTTTATGGTCCTTTTTTATTTAGGAGAGACCCATCGAGCTTTGCTTATAACTTTATTTTCCTTTCTTAACATATATAAGAGACAGTTGCAGGGGGAAGGGACAGACGTTTGAACTTCTATGCTATACGCACACACACATATAGCTCGCTTATGGCTGTAGGTGAACTGCCGTAGTTAATGTCAACTTTCTCCCCACTGCATCCCAAGAACCAGCTTCCTCAGCACCGTAGAGCGAAGCGCCCTAACGCTAGCTAATTATAAATCCGAGTGTCTGATATTGGCAGTGTCTTCCCCTCGTGCAATGTGTTTGTGTGTGGTTTTTAGTCATAATCCCCTCGGCCTTCGAACACATCGAGACCAAAGGTAATTAAAGACGTGAACTTTTATTTTTTTGGCTGTTGGAGGAGGCAGCACACAACAGCCTAGTTGCAGGACTGGCCCGACACCGTCCTGCCTCCCGCTGTGGCCACACTTCACTATGCCCACTGGCCTTTGCACACACACACACACACACACACACACACACACACACACACACACACACACATACATTTCTAGTCTCAGACTCAACTGCTGTAGATGTGCACTCGGCCTGTAACTCACGCACTGTTTCCCCAGAGATATACTTACACTCTGACATAAGTATCTATATCTGGTAACCTTAGCACCCGATTCTGTTAGCGAACACCCACTCTGATCATTACAAGACACCTACTTAGGCACAGACTTTTTATATGATCTCGTTAACTATCTGATCCACCGTACTGTAAGTTATTATTTTCTTTCAACGTCAAAAATATCATCAAACTCATTCTTT
This sequence comes from Panulirus argus, assembly GCA_038088735.1. Lineage (NCBI taxonomy): Eukaryota > Metazoa > Arthropoda > Malacostraca > Decapoda > Palinuridae > Panulirus > Panulirus argus. The sequence continues at coordinate 28,333 of JAYMFT010363970.1, forward strand.
TAGTTGTGCGTTTATATTCGTATTTTTTGTCATTAGGTTTTACCTTCGAAGGCACTCCAACATTTAACTGCACTTCTTCACACTCTGCATTGTTATCATTATCGTTATATTCTTCATTGTCTATCTAAATCCCATTCCTATAAGAATGGAAACTTAATGCCAGCTGTTCTTTATGCATTATGTCCATATATATTTTAATAATAGTACTTAAGGCAATTGCAAAGGATAACAAGAGATTTTGAAACACTTATTGGTCAATGATATATGGTAATCAAGTAAAGATAACATATTTTGAATGAAAGTAAAACGATGGAATATAGTGAGGGAAGCGTGAGTCATATATATAGGCTTTTGATGATTGTCTGGGGTGTTTGACTACCTAACGAGATCGCGTCTGGCTGGACGTAGCAGTATCTTTGCTCAGTGTGGAAGACATAAAGATATAAGTTAGTGAAGAGCTTGACTGGTGTGACAGGTGGAAAGAGAAGTGTAAGGATGGACCGGGAGACGGAAGGAGAGAAATTGTACCGCGTGTGTCTTAGGTTAGAATCTATTATGATACTTTATAGAACATGGAACGATAGGAGTATTTACAGTTTACTGAATATTAAGAGAACTGGAAAATTGAAATAATAATCGATGATTTTGGGAAAAGAAATGATAACAGGAATACGGAGTCAGTGGCAGAGCACTCTAAAAGTAGAGGGAAACAGTAAACATAGATGTAGTGACGTTTGTGTAGACGGTAACGTAACGCAAAGGTCTCACACTTGTATCTGAAGCATATAGGTCTTAAACGGATTCCAAACCATCTAAAGGCTATCGGAAGTAGAGATTCTGGGTGGTGTGGATAATGGTACCTGAATCCAAGAGCTGAAAAATATGGAGATCATGGAATGACTGTCTTGAGTCTGGAATCGCATGTTGAGTAAACGGAATGCTAATGGTATATACAGATGGTATGTAAAGCGCTCAACGTTGACGATGATTTTTAAGGAGCAGAGGTGTTACCGTAGGGGAAAAAGAATTTAGACTAAAGGGTTGGAGTGAGTGAGTGAGTGAGAGGAGAGTGGCCAAGTATGAAAAGGTGAGCAAGGAAAAGAAAAAATAGCCTCTTGCGTACTACATGACCAAAGTGAGTGTAGGGTCAGGGGAAATTGTGCGAGACAACTTCTGGGCTGCAGGAAGCTGCATATTAAAAGCCAGCTCTCTCTCTCTCTCTCTCTCTCTCTCTCTCTCTCTCTCTCTCTCTCTTTCTCTCTCTCTCTCTCTCTTTATGAACAGGTATCTAACATGTGTCCACTACCACACAGGCGCGAAGTTTGGACAAGGAGGGCGAGAGGCTCAAGGAAGTGCCAGAGCGTCATGTGAGGCGGAGGATTACTCGGAGCAGATCCAGCAGCGTGGACATACGCCAACAGGGAGAGGCTGCGGGACGACACAGATGCCACGGACCACAAAAGAACTCACGGCAAGAACAGCAGGAACAAGGCGAGCAACAGTCAAAGCACAGGACACGGACTCAGCTCGTCAGTCAACAGCTCCTGGCACAACAGAGGGTTAGCAAGCAACAGCAACAACAGCAGCAACAGCAGCCAAGGCAACGGGTAAATCACGAAGATAAAGACCAGCAAAAGCTTCAGAGGCAGGACGATGAGAGACAACAGTCCCACCTACAGCCGAGTAAGCGGCAGTCTCCGCCACGCCAGCAGAATAAGCAGCAACCATCGCAACCACAAGTGAAGAAGCACCAGCAACCGGAGACCCACGTGACGGAGGAGGAGCCATCAGGGGGCCAGTCATCACAACTTCAGGAGAATAAGCAGCAGCAGCAGCAGCAGCAGCCGCCGCCACATCATCCGGTAAATGAGGACAGCTTACCTCAGCAGAGGCAACAACCACGACCGCAGAAGAAAGATCAAGGTTCACAGACTAGACTGTCAGGTCCGCCGAGACCAAGACGGCTGTTGTTGACCCACCATATCAGAAAACGGACCCGCAGTCCTCCAGACAGACAACGACAACTACAACAGCTGTCGCTGACACAGCCGCGAACGCAGTCGAGTCGTACAGGTCTAACACAGAGGCAGCATCCGGATAAGAAGAAGAGTGATTCAGAGCAGAAGCGGGAAGAACAACAACTTGTAGTACGCGAGAGACAACCATCGGGAACGCTTGGGTCAGAGAGACAAGACCAGCGACAGCAAACGGCCACCATTTTCATAGAGACGCAGCAAGAGCGAGAGTTGAAACTAACGTCATCGAGCCAGGACCACAGGACGCGCCCGCAACAGTCATTGCAAAGTCCTCAACAGGTATTCGAAGACGAGAGACAGAGAGCCTATACCGATCTGGATGACCTTGAGGAAGGACGACAACAGAAGCGTGTGCCGCGGATGGGACGAAGAAAATCAAGTCAGATCGAGGCTCTAGATAACTTGGGAGAAGAAATTACGCATCAAGAGACTAGAAAGATGGAAATAGTCCAGATAAGTCGTCATCAAATACAAGTGCATCATAGCCCGTTCGACGACAACCCGCAACCGCAACAAGAGAGTGAACCGCAACGGTTAGACGAACAGAGGCGCCAGAGTCTCGAGCGGGAAGAGAATCCAGTCCATCAACAAACGCCACAAGATGATCAGAGTCAGCCCTCAGAAGACAGGGCAATACTACCAAAGGAGGATCACCAGCAGCCACAGGTGGCCTCCCAGCAGGAAGAAAGACCGAGTCAAGCCGAAACGATGGAGCGAAAACAAGAGGCCGCGACAGGACAAACCCGTTGGCGCGGACTCTTCAAACAACTACGGCAGAGGAAGCTCGCAGGAAATTCCAAGGGCCAAGGAAAGGGACGTCCTGGAAAGTCTTCAACCCAAAGTACCACTTCCAAGTCCCAGCCTGGAGGTAGCACTGGTATTTCCATGGACCTCGAGCACTCTGACGAGCCTCAAGGTAAAGCGCGACCTGGCACGTCCTCGACGGAAGTACACGCCGGTGAATCACAGGGCTTGAGATACCTCGGAAGGTCTGTGGAACAAAGCGCGACCGTAGAGTCCCAAGGCGGGGGACGCCCTGGAAAATTCTCGCAGCATGGAAGGACTGTGCAGTCTCAAGGCGGCAAGCGTCAAAGAACGTCTTTGGATCGCTGGCATGCTGCGGCAGCCCTGAATCGCAGGCGGAACAAAGCAGCGCCGGAGGAGGAGGAGGAGGGGCGGCCTCCTGAAACAACCGCGGAAGGCAGACGGTCCAAACAGTCTATGGATCGTAGTAGTACCGAGAGGGAGCGTCAACAGCAGCCCTTGGAACACGTTCACCACGAAGCTGTCGTAGAGCGAGCGCACTACGAACCGCCCATGGAGCGTGGGCGACTGGTGCCTCCCGTTGAATTTGTACAGCGCGAACCATCCATAGAACGCATGGAACACCTGCGCCACGAGCAGTCTGCAAAGCGAATCCACCATGACATACCTATGGACCGCTTCCGTCGAGACCCGTCCTTAGAGCGCTTACAGCACGAGTCGTCGATCATAAGGGTGCGCCGTGCACCGCTCGTGGAATATTCACGCCACGAGACGTCCACGGATCGCTTACCTCCTTCCAGCGTGACGATGGAGAGAGTCCGCCATGAGCCTTTGATCGAACACGGTCGCTCGGATTCCCCAATACACCAGAGTCGTATGGTATACATGGAGAGGGGACGTAGTAGGCTTTCTCCTGAACGTGGACAGATGAGGACATACCGCGCACGCAGCCATTCCACAGAACCCACTGAGCGTAGGTATACCGCAGAGACCTTGGAACCTGGGTATATCAGATCATACCAGGAGCGTAGGTATATCGGAGGGTCCGTCGATCAAACCGGAACAGTTTCTGAAAGTAGTTATACCACAAGGCCGCTAGAGCCCAGTTATATGAGAGCATATTCAGACAACAGCTACGGTGGAAGACTTGTAGAACCTGACTTTAGCAGAGCATACTCGGAGCACAGCTATACGGAGAGGTCTGTCGATAATGATTATAACAGGCTATACTCCGACCGCCTACTGGATGGGAGTAGATGGAAGAATGACGAGGAGTGGGGAGCCAGGGAGAGAGGAAGGTACAGAAGAGCCGTAGTGGCTCCCGCCTCCGCTACCGCCTCTTCGCCGCCCGTAAACCACAGAGCCTTATGACGTCTGGTGCACAGCTGGCACTCCGGCTATGGAAGGTTCGTCATCCTCTTCAGCAACAGGTGACACCCGGGCCGTGATAAGTCACCCAGCGAACAAAATGCATCGGCGGTTCATCATTAAGACGGACGGCAAGAGATGAGGTTTTGATTACTGTGATCTTAATGTAGTGACGAGAAAAGTGATGTAAAGTGATTGTGCTTTATGGTATCAAATCCTGACACTGTTACTGATCAACGGTGCTTTGGTGCCATTATAAACAGTGATACTGAAACGAAGGGAGTGCCAGACTTCTACTGAAATAGAGTACAATCGTGTACATTTGTGCAAGTTCTTTTTTTCTAGGAGATGGTGGACTAACTGAATTATTTCTTTTAGCGTGGTATATATGAGTACATCTGTAAGAGTCACTCTTCCAGTAATATAGCAGCTAGGGGGTGCGGTCTCAGGACCAAGGCGCACCCCGTAGGTCTAGGACCAGAGTGACTTGCAGGGCAAAGGTGAGGGAGTGGGCAAACATAGGCAGGCGGAGGAACAAGCTAACCCTCAAAACTTAATCTCTCACACACCTCTCTCCAAGTACAGGAGCAGGAAAGACTCGAGTCTGTCTTATTATAAACTTGACTCTCAGAGACCACCGAGATGTATATATCATTTACACCCGTTGTAAAAAACGGGTCCCTGTGACAGACGACGGTGCTTGCCAAACCTGTGTCAGAACACTTTGTGCCTTGTAGGTAACAGACTACTACTCGTGCCCGTCAACCTGCAACAAACGGCTGTGCTTGTCACCCATCTTTGCAGCCCGTGTGTGCACTTGGCATCGGTTGTTCAACTGGCTTTGCCTCAAAGCTTCCAGTAGCAGCAACGCGAAGGGGTGTCGACATTTGACATCCATCATCATGATGTCGTTGAAGCCATTACCAAATGTGCTTCAGTCCGTACCATAATTTTTCATTGTTATGTAAACTGTGTATTTATATTACAAATGAATCCAGGAAGAAAATGCTGACATGGTTAACGCATTCAATGATATCATCTGAATCACTGTACAGAGTTGCAAGGATCGAGCAGGTTCGATTCTCCTTGGTGACGGCTGAATCACTGACAAGAAATGTTTATTTGCTCACGATGGTAATTTGTTGCCTGCCTTAATACATGTAATTAATGTTTATGGAACCATGTACAGTAGTTGTTCTTCTGCAAGTTTAACGCTTTACCTTCGTTAAGAGAAATATGTAACATTTCGGTGTATTTCGTTCCGTGAATTATGCAGTATGTGATATGTTATTCTTTTTCAGTTGAAAATTCTTTTTTCTCCAAGTGCAATATGTACATTTTTTATTCTACACTTTCAGACAACAGTTCAGCCAAATCAGAAGAGTTCCTTCAGTGTATAGGTAAATGAGCACTGAAACTACGTACATTTGGGAGAATGCTGACATTGTCCCATGCAGTTTATCATACTGTCAGTGCCTGTATATCTCCTACGAATTATATTCAGGCAAAGAAAATCTTCTTGGACTATTAGATAAACTATATGTTACTGTTTCAGTTTCATGGTGATTATTGTATCAAACCCTTATGATAATTTTCTGTGTAAAAACGTTTCTTTTTCCTATTCATGGCACAGGTCTTTTATCTGGTAATGATGTCAATAAAGAAATGTACAGTTTCTTTGATCTTTACATTCCTTAGACCTCTGCAAGTGTTTAGTTTTCCTAACATAATACTGTTCAGATTTGGACCAGACAGAATGTAAGCGTATTGCAAAAGTAGAGACTACATTTATGTGCTACTAGAAGAACATAAGAAATAACTGCAGATGAATATATTATGTGTACACTAAATCCCTGTAAATCCACAAAACGGTAATATTTTTCCTGTCTAACGACACACCACTAATAACACAGCAACAAGACCAATATTGTTAAAGGTAGACAATTATTCTTATCATCAAACCTGGACAATACCTTGCCTTACGGTTGCGAGAAGATAGCGATAGATTTAGGTCAAGGGGTGAGGATAGGTTTACTGGAGTGTAACCCTGAGCAAGTGAAGTGCCAGGAGCAGGAGGTGCTCACCATGCTGCTCACCTCCTCCTCCTCCTCCACACTTAAATCTAAGGTCGCCATCAATCCATTACCTTCGCAGTTGACGTACATGCATTCTGGAGCGAAATCACTTCCTTAGACTTAAACCTTAATCATCACATTTAGGAGGTTTCTAGGTTACTTAAGCTTTCCTAACACATTTTGCATATAATACTCAATTTCATTTATGTCTTATTTACTTTCACATGCATAATTGTTTGAGTAAATACTTTCATGCGTATTTCATATGTACTTCTGCTTACGGCACTTCACAGTAAAAGACGGATTGTAAGTCTTAATCTTACGGCGAGGGTCGAGCGAGATTTTTCACCAGTCGTTTAACTAACCGTATACAAGAACAAATTCACGAGAGCGGAAAAACTATCAATCGTCTGTTAACGCCGATAACTGATTAACGAGAGCGGAAAATTATCGATCGAACATCAGTTAACGCCGATGATAACTGAAGACGAAATCATTCTTGTGGCAAAGGGCAAGAATGACAAGGCCATAGAAAGCAGCTTGTCACACCAGGCGACACGCGTGACCTCACCTGTTCTGGATGACGGAATGTGGAAAGTGGGTTAGTGACGGTCATATACAGAAGCACATCTGGTATGTGACGCGGACGGGTCAGGGGGCTACCCGGTAATAGCCGGTATGTGACGGTCAGGTTACGCAGTCACAGCCGGTATGTGAACGTCAGGCTGGCCAGCCACAGCTGTTGTGTGAAAATGCGTGACAATCAGTTGGGCTGGAGTGTGTGTCGACCCAACCGGAAAAATCACAATGACGTTTTCACGTTCGGAAGGATTGATCAAAGCCGTTTGCTGGACGGTCCCAGAGGCAAGTTACAGATGGCGTGTCGCAGTCAGACGGGCAGCCAACCACGGCTGGAGTGTCACGGTCAAGATACGTGAGTGACATATTATACAGACACGCCAAGTATGTGACCATAACCTGAAACGATCACACGAAGTCTGTAACGCTAATGATATGACATAGTATGTCAACTTGTTGTTGTTTTTTGTCCCTTGACAGCTAAAAGGTAATGGTAAGACGGATCCTTTGACAATTTTTCGTGATTACATAACAAGCTATACTTTCTCCACACCTTAACGAGACATTTGTCTCTCTCAAGTCCTTTCCCCTATAACTAACAGTAGCTCACTCCAAAAACAAGCTAGCACACTTGACCGTATTAAGATGAAATACTTCGGGTAGTACATTCAGTGTTCCTGATAATACTAGTCTTATACTTTTCGATTTCTTCGAGTCAGTCTCATATGAGACACCACATCTCCTTTAATGATTTATCTGTTGGCACAGAAATCGTATAGCCATCTGTACTCCCATGCAAGAGTCATGTCATTCAGCAAGGTAAGTTTGTTGGATCAGTCTCCTGGGTGCTCTGAACTAACGAATTTCATGGTTTCTGAGTATATTCGGGTTACAGATTTATGGGGTCGACTATTCGAGGAAAAAATAGAACCCAGGAGTCATCTACTTATTGCACACGAGTCTTCGGTATTATCTAACATTTTATTCAGTGTAATAAAATCTGGATCCATTCATAGTTATTTTCATTTTTCCTTTGTCCAGTCTACCAGACAGCATCTGCTTCACTTAACTAATCAGAAATTACATTTCAATCTCCATTAGTACCATTGCATGCCACATCTTCACGGAACAGTGAATTTAGAATGAATTTGCCTGACACTCCACCAAACTGTTCCTCGAACCCAAGTCTCATCACTAATAGCCAATTCTTCAGCAACAATCTTACCCCCAATAAAGGAGATTTCTTTTTTTTTAAACTTCACTAAAAGCATCGGAATTTTATGTTTTAAGGGGGAAAGGGAAGAAAAGTTTGATAAATGTTTTGATAATTCTTCACTTTTGGTTTGAACATAACGTAATAATTCTTTTTCTTTTTAATGCTTACTCTGACGGCACGGGCACCCAAAATGTCGTATTAAAGGCCACCTCATTAACGTTCTCTCTCTCTCTCTACACACACATCACCACCCGAGGTTACAGTTTCACGGAAATACCTTAAACCGCCACCAGCCGGACATTTCGTAGCCGTACTGTGCTCGTGATGACCGGCCTTTCTATCGACGATTTTCGTCATTTCCACTAACCTCTTCCTATCCCGAGGTGATCGTTCTTCACCAGCCATTTCCTTACTTTCTCCCACATTACAGGTTGATGAGGGAAGAGAGAGAAATCTTTTACTAGTTACGTATATCGAGTACCTTTAACTACGTATCGCTGACTTACAGTCATCAGCTAGATGGTATAATGTTGGGTACTCTCACCATAACTCCTTTTTTTCTCCTCTGACGTATTTAAGATGTTTGACCTGCAACTCACACAGTCCACGAGACATTCCTCTTGTGATTTTCCTTTAATAATATTATCCCCTCCATCAGAAACATTGCTTGACCTTGTCAAGTCTTACTCCCTCTACTTTGCCACATTTCCCATGCCTGTGTTTAAACATTTACTCATGTGAGCACAGTGGATCCCCCAGAATATCTACGTATGAATGTTGACCAAATCAGTTGCTCTAAAGGGCTTCAGAACTATCTGGAATACCAGGGTTCAACATTTTCGTATTTCAGAGTCATATAAACATAACGCTGCGGAAAAAAAAATTATTCCTTCTCAGAAACTGGAAACCAATTATTTCTTATTATTCTGTGAGGAATACATTACAGTGATAGAGTATATAACAACATATCGCACGGAACGTAATTTCGCTAGGCATTATACCAAATGGAGTCCTTTCTCTGCAAGGGGCAGTACGCAGCGTTCCAGGCAGCTGCTATGGCGTCACTCCTTGGACACAATGACACTCGCTTCCTGGATTCAAACGCTCCTTCCTAGGAAACGCGCCTGTATCGAAAAAATCCGAGTGGTTCGGCTTCTACGAGTCAATGTATCACACCTTGATCAACCCTCTTATGTAATCTTATAACAATAATCTTCGCAATTTTGAGTTAGCTGACGATTTCTCATGAAAGAAAAATGGGAAGAGAATCCGTGTGTCAAGTAACGCTGGAGTTAGTTTCACCAGTAGGAGTGAGACTGATGCATTTGTCTGAATCAGAAGATTGGCCTGAGAATCGACAAAGACGTATTCATCGAGTACATACCGCTAAGTGTGTATAAACAAGTGGTCACTGTGAAGCAAAGAAATCGCCACCGAGGAGTTCATAACAGTCTTGTCTACTTAACGCTAAACACAGTTATCCGCCACCCACTAACACGATGTGGTTATACTGATTGCTCACGATGTGTAGAAATCTTTTTTTTTTTTGCAAGTTCCTCAAACACCATGGCCTGTCGACCGCGGGAACGAACAGTGTTTCCTACGATGAATCAGGATGGTGGCTGATACCAGGCGTAGTTTACAATCCTCTCCAGTACCAGCGAAATGCGGTAGACCGCACATGTTAGCGTCTCAAACTAAAACGAGCGGGGGTCCATGGCAGCCCCATCAAGTTGAGGTTGGGACGTGGGTAAACACTAGGAGACTGGTGCCTGTGTCATTTAAGCTCTGTGGGGCCGAGTTGGCTAGACGCCTCTCCCCGTGATTCGAATCCTACCCTTGGCACATATACACTCTTCTTTCTATCGATATATATATATATATATATATATATATATATATATATATATATATATGATAAGAGGCTCCTACGGCCAAAGGCTGCGTTACTTCCAGCAGTAGGGAAATGTGGGCTCCTTTGGCACATTTATAT
>JAYMFT010363971.1:0-22527 GCA_038088735.1 Panulirus argus
TTTTTCTTCGTCTGTTTCCTGGCGCTACCTCGCTGACGCGGGAAACAGCGATCAAGTATAATAAATAAATAAATATATATATAAAACTTGGTATTAATGTAACATCTAAACTATCTTGGAAACCCCACTTTATGGAAATAGCAAAGTATGCCTCCAGTTTAGAGGTTGAAATTTCTTTTTTTTCGAACAGTTGCTCCGTTTATGCAACTGATTGATCCGTGCTCGTATGGAGTACCGCTCTCAGATTGGGGTTGGGGAGTTCTAGCCCTACATCTTTACATGACAGAGTTGGGGTCGAAAGTGGTCCGATTTATCAACTCTCCCAGGCTAGCTTCAAGTCTTGACGCACTTTCCTTAGGCCGCAATGTTGGTTCACTTTCCCTCTTCAATAGGTGTTACTTTGACTTTTGCTTCCGAGACCTGGCTGCTTGTGTGCCCCCACCACTAGCTAAGTTAGACCACACAATACTCGGCAAGCTGCTGCGTCACATGATTACTGTGTAGCCGTTTTGATAGCCATTTCTTTCCCTGCACCTCAAAGCTTTGGAACTCTCTACCCTCTCGTGTCTTTCCCGATAACTACGACCTAGCACTTTTTTAAAAGATGTTTTTCACTTCCTCAAAAATTCCTAAATACTTTTTCTTGATTCTTCTTTTTCCCTTTCATCAATTTCTTTATATTTCAATCAAGGCCCGGCCTTGATGTGGACTTTCGGCCGTGACTGAAGCCTCCAACGTGAAATAAAAATTCTGATACATCCCATCTCTTTTATACCTTGCGTTCGATACATCACCAGAATACTATGGAAGTTTCGTCTCATGAATACAATAAATTTACAATGCAATGGTCACATAGTCGTCCAGAGCTGGACAACTTGGGTGTGACTAACCTTGTCGTTACTCAATAATTAGACTAATGATTAACTCATTTTTAATCAATCAGGTACGCTAGCAGGAGCAATGGCCCAGTGCCCTTCAGATCCTCTGCCGGAAGAAATGAACACCCTTTCGATCTCAGGAGTAAATGGAGAGAAACTGTTTATTTGTTCCGACTACATGAACAGAGTGTGGAACACCGGAGACGAGATGTTAGTCGCAGTGTGCCTCAACAATGGATCGTGGGACCAGCCACACGCTCACTGCATAGGTAAGCAGCGGATGTCGAAGGGGAGTTATAATGTGGTTGAGCTTTATATCGATGTGTTGTGCATAACGGAATTACGATCTGAATATGCTCGTTGAAGAGTTCAGTGTTTGACCTCTGGCTTGACGAATGTGTAAGGGTCTCTACCTCGTTGCTGGGTCGTACATGCTCACTCCCTATGTAGGCTCTGTAGGTATGTCCATTGTGAGGATGTTTGTATACTTGTCTGTTTCATATTTTTCTTTTCCCTCTCACATGGAATGTTTAGAAGCATTAGGGCGTTCCATCTATTACATTTAGCCTCAAGTTCTCCTATTAAGAAACTTCTCTTTGAGAAGATTTACATGTATATCATAATTCAAATATATATTCATTAATGAACAAGATATTAGATTTCTTTATTGAGTAGCAAAGTTTAATTAAGTAGGCATGAAAAGCAGCATGCTAGTATTTAATGAATATTGAGCCCACAAATATAGGCTGGGTGCAGTAGAGTTAGCAGCGTCAGCAGCAACCTATTACCTTATACAGACGAGGCTTCCTTTTCCTCTCATTGGATCATGATTCACTCCCGACAGATCGCGAGTCTCCATGGAAATCGTGCTCCGCCTTTTATCCTCATGTTCCATCTTCAGCCACAGTAAAGACTTTAATCCTAACACTCGGCACAACAGTGACTCTTGGTTCCTACTACACGTGCCAGGGACCCTACTCTTGGATGTCGGGGTCAGTCAGCCATGTGCAAGAATGTAAGGATCGTCGTTGGACGGTGGTGCAGGATGTGTGCGACAGTAAGTGGGATAGGATGAAGGATAGTAAAAGGTTTGAATCGACCAGTTGGCCAGTGTGGATTAGATTAACAAAGAAGTTAGGTGTAGATAGGTTGGGTTGCTAGGATGAAGTATGGTAGCTTAAGACTGGACAGAGTAGAATGGAAGGACAGTTAGCAGGAGATCTACTGTTCACAGACGAAGTTACATATGCTTGGGGAACAGTGATATGTTCAGTTCCTAACCTGTTACGGACATAGACAGGATAATAAAGCAGGTGGTGCATCAATCTGATGAACCTTTTTTAAATTTAGTTTCAGTGGTTGAAAGTAAATAGGCTCAGTCAGATTACTTTGAGGTAAACAGTGGAGCTAGTGTGAGGAAGGGTGACTTGGGAAGCAATATGCTAAGATTGGACAAAATTTTTGACTTTGTAGGTAGACTGCCGTAGGCGAGGAAGGGTAGCCACAGAGGAATGAGGGTAACCAGGTTATAGTAGGGCAAGATGGGTTAGCTGGGGTGACCAGGTTAGGACAGTGTGGCCAGGTTTGGGCAGAGCGCGTAGAATAAGACTGCTTAACCTAGGTACATGGAGTATATGGTGAGGATCACATGTTCAGGCAGACTCTAATATAACGTTAACTACGTACAGGCGCAAAACTGACCAAGTTTGAGGTATGGATTAACCATATTAATGATTGATTTACTGGGAGAAAAAGATGAGACCAAGTCCACTTCACTCTTGCTTTATGAACGAGAGTCAAGTTTGCAACATTTCAGAAAGGTATTCGTGTTTCCCACAGAAAAACATGCTGTACACAGACAGATATACATGTACATATATGTTATGATAATATAATATACTGTAGATTAATGTTAAGGATATATAAAATATCTTGTACCATAATATTGCTTTCCTTACATAAAAACATCTCAATTGAAGGTTATAAGTGTATCCATTTTTTTACATGTATACTTTACAGAATGTTCCCTTCCGCGCGACTGTTCGGACCTGGCCCAGCTGGGAGTTACGGAGTCGGGACTTTATAAAGTCATCCCCAGCGGTATCCCCAGCGACACCTACATCTTGGTTTGTATCATTTACGTTGGCTTCCAGGTCAGGTCTCATTTACCTTGTACTTATGGCGAGTACCTATGGGGTAATCCGTAAACTTTGCATTTTCAAAGAGTGCTGTTATAGATTTTCCAGGCCTTTACCTTAGCACTGCGTAATGTGCCAGTGTCACATTCTGATACCTGAGGGTGTCATACTGAACAGTGGGTTTTCTGAGGTGGAAGATGTTGCTTATGGACGGCAGGTGTACTGGTGAACGTCAGGAGTCGTAAAGGAATCAGATGTCATGTTGTGGAATGACTATCTTTCTCTGGGTGAGCGGCAGGTTCCTTTTTTCAGAGTCAGGGTTCTTGAGAAGCGTGCCTTTAACTGAAGGGCAAGTCGTGGAGGTCAACCAAGTTAAGGCTTAAGCAGATTATATCTTATGAACACGATGGTGAGACCCGTGACCACGCCTCAGAAAGTCAGGACTAAGGCATCGTACCTAAGGGTCGTACCGTTGTCCTAAAGGAACCGAGAGACATTATATGATTAGCAACGTATTCCTTGCCTTGGGAAGGAACTGATCATTGCATTCAATCTGGATGTGAGTATATATTTGTGCATGATTGGGAAAGATTTTGATAATGAACAAGTTTATAACCTGGCATTCACGATTTTATTATTGACCTTGTTCTACCTGTGTTACCTTGGGATTATTTCGTAACATCTTTTGTGGCCCTTTTTTTTCTTAGTCTGCTATATCCTGTGGTTCAGTCCTTATATCTGTGCTTTGGGACTGGGCGTTTCTCCTCAGGAAATCCTCATAAAAAAAACGAATTTAGAAAATCTCTTGTTTTACTCTTGATTTTTAATCTCATAAAAATGATGAGATCAGTATCAAAGCATTACATACGAACCAAACGTATCACTCTTTCTTCTACAAATATTGGCTCAACACATGTCATTTCATGAATCGGTAGCTCACCTGCTCCCGGTTTGTATGGGGTCATCATGTTATGGTTCCGTTTTGGAAAGTACATTCTGCATTGGGAAGATGGTTGGACTTGATGCCCAACAATGCTGAAAAGCATCTTATCACAGAATGGCAAAAGTGATGGAACCTATCGTTGCACCTTTGCTGGGCGCTTTTTCTAAAAAGTCTTACAGGTTAACAGGGCTTATGAGAAGAATTTTATCAGGGAGTACAAAGTTTCTTTCGGGCCCCCATCCCTACTCCATTAGTCATCCTGTTTTTATCCATTACGGTTTTTATGCCATGAGGTGTAAGGCCAGAAGGGGTATGGAAGGTGAGAGATGGGTGGAATGGAGTGCTCTGTTGATTTTCTGCATTTTCAGAGATACCAGAAAATTCCCGGGCCCCCTTTTTGGACCCCTGGGCTTAGGTACGATGTACCCCCTCCCCCTTCATCTCAAAGGCCCTGAAGGTTAAATCATACAAAGAAAGTTTGGGAATTTTGATCAGGAATCGTAGTTTTCGAGGAGGATCCTTGCTTTTCCTCCACAAAATCTCCAAAACAGTAAGTAAAGCTGTTCAGTCTTCTGCGGCGTTTGGCAGTTGTTTCTTTACTGGTATCGGTATCATGTTCGTCCTTTTCTTCTCCAAGTGCGTCTTAAAAGCAAGGGAATCTCAACGTAATAAGTAACGTTTGTTAGTGGGTCTTTAGCAGCGAGCCGCCCTCACACCCATGTGACGCCCTAGAACGTAACGACATCGCGATAAATAGAGACTCACTGAGCCGCGTCATCCCAACAAAGGTGTCTACAGCCAGTCATGAAACAGGAGAGAAATCACGGACAATGATGCTTCTCCTCTTTCCAAGCTCCTTCTCTCTGTCTCTCTCTTACGAAACGTTCTCCCTTTCATTTATATTAATTTCACATTTCTTTAAATTCAGCTCTCCATACCCACTCATAACCTCCCTGTATTTCAAGTGTTTGCTTGAGGCCGGGGCACCTTGGGCAAGGGCACTGATGTTTTGCTCCTTGTGCGATCCCCCCACCCTGAACTAGTACCTCCATTTTTTTCTTTCAAAACATAAATTTGCTTTAAAATCACAGTATAGTTAATGTTTTTCATGCTAAAGAGGATTTTGATGTGCAAATCGAGGTTTTTGGATATCGGATTCTTTAAGTAAACTTTAAATAATTGTACATTAAATACATTCCATTATTTTTTACCTTCATACTCATACGCCATAGGTCAACCCAATGTGGCGTTTTTCGACATTTTCTATCTTTATTTCAAGAAAGAAGACTTTCATTGTCTAATTCTAGTTTTGAAACAAAAAGTTTTATCTCGTAAAATATACCCTAAACTATTTCCTCCGGTTTTTATCAGTTATCTTCAGAAAATAGATTTCCTTTAAAATCATAGTATAGGTAATGTTTTTCATGCTAAAGGATTCTGATGTGAAAATCGTGTTTTTAGATCATCAGATTCTGTAATTAAGCTTTTAATAATTGTATATTGAATATATTCCATTATTATTACCATCATAATTATACGCTATATGTCAACCGAAAGCGGCGTTTTTCGACATTTTCTATCTTTATTTCAAGGAACGAAGACCTTTATTATGTTGTATTCCAGGTTTGAAACAATTTTTTTTTTTTCTCGTAAGAAATACCCAGAACTATTGCCAGCGGTTTTTTCAATTTTCTTCAAAAACTAGATTTGCTTTAGATTTACAGTATAGGTAATATTTTTCATGCTGAAAAGGAATCTGACGTGAAAATCGTGTTTTTGGATCATCAGATTCTGTAATTAAGCTTTTGATAATTGCATGTTAGATACATTTCATTGTTATTACCTTCATAATCATACGCTATATGGCAACCCAAACAGGCGTTTTTCGACATTTTCTATATTTCTTTCAAGGAAAGAAGACTTTCATTATGTTATATTCCAGTTTTGAAAAAAAAAAAATTTTCTCTTAAAAAATACCCTGAACTATTACCTGCGGTTTTTGTCAGTTTTCTTAAAAAAATAGATTTGCTTTAAAATCACAATGGTATATTTTACATTTTGTAACTTTATTTCAAGGGAAGAAGACTCTCATTATGTCTTATTCCAGTTTTGAAACAATTTTTTTTTTCTCTTAACAGATACCCTGAACTATTACCTGCGGATTTTGTCAGTTTTCTTCAGGAAATAGATTTGCTTTAAAGTCACAGTATAGGTAATGTCTTTCATGCTTTTCTGAAAAGGATTCTGGTGTGAAAATCGTGTTTTTGGATCATCAGAATCTGTGATTAAACTTTTGATAATCTTATATTAAATGTATTCCATTATTATTACCTTCATAATTATACGCTATATGTGAACCCAATGTGGCATTTTTCGACATTTTCTATCTTTATTCAAGGATAGAAGACTTTCATTATGTTATATTCCAATTTTGAAACAAAAAGTTTTTTCTCCTAAAAGATAACTTGCGGTTTTTGTCAGTTTTCTTGAAAAAATAGTTCTGCTTTATAATCACAGTATAGGTAATGTTTTTCATGCTGAAAAGGATTCTGATGTGAATGTCGTGTTTTTGCATCATCAGATTCCGATCTTAAGCTTTCAATAATTGTAACTGTTACGCAGCCCCTTCGAACTCACTCCACCGAGGGTCAAGGCTTGTCAGGATACCCTCTGCACAGAACGCAAAGGGGCGGTAACAATTTTTTTCCTTTACTTCATACACTGACTTGTGGGTCCGGTGGCACTCAGTAGCAATGAACTCACTTAATGGGGAAGGAAGGTGGGCAGGGAAACACAGTAGTCACGTGAACTTTGGTATATTATGAACAAAACACAAAACAAGACACTTATAGCAAGGAAGAGGGCAATGTCCACTCACCGACACTCACACAAATCACACTGGGCTTATAGATGCACTTATAGTGGGCACAGTACTGTACAGTACATCTGGACGCGATGGGGCTTGCTAAAACACACACGCCAGACGCTCTCGTTTGTTTTCGTTTCGTCTCTGCCGGTCTCTCTCCCACAATGCATCGGCTCCAACAAGTGAGATGCGCCCTGCGTGCCGCCCAGCACACTCATACCCATACATTAAACGCATACCTTTCACACAACACAGAACTCAAAGTAATAAAATGGAAATGTCTCAATTCCTAATCAGTGCATTTCCTCATGCTTAACAGTATATTAGATGTATTTCATTATCATTACCTTCATAATCATACGCTATTTGTCAACCCAAAGTGCCGTTTTTCGACACTTCCCTTTTTTTTTTTTTCAAGGAAAGAAGATTTTCATTACATTCCAGTTTTGACACTTTTTTTTTTTTCGTAACAAATACCCTGCGGTTTTTCTCAGTTATCTTGAAAAAAATAGATATGCTTTAAGGTCACATTATAGGTAATGGTTTTCGTGCTGAAAAGGATTCTGGTGTTAAAATAGTGTTTTTGAATCATCAGATTCTGTAATTAAGTTTTTAATAATTGTATATTAAATATATTCCATTATTATTATCTTCATGATTAAATGCTTTATGTCAACCCAAAGTGGCGTTTTTCTACATTTCCTATCTTTAAGGAACGAAGACTTTTATTGTTGTATTCCAGGTTTGAAACAAAAAAAAATATCGTAAAAGATACCCTGAACTATTACCTGCGGTTTTTGTCAGTTTTCTTGAAAAAAAAATAGATTTGCTTTAAAATCACAGTTTAAGTAATGTTTTTCATGCTGAAAAGGATTTTGATATGAAAATCGTGTTTTTGGATCATCAGATTCTGTAATTAAGCTTTTTATAATTGTATTTTAAATATATTTCATTATTATTACGTTTATAAGTATACGCTATATGTCAACTCAAAGTGGCATTTTTCGAAATTTTCTATCTTTATTTCAAGGAAAGAAGAGTTTCATCATGTTATATTCCAGTTTTGAAACAAAAATTTTTTCTCTTAAAAAAATACCTGCGGTTTTTGTCAGTTTTCTTCAAAAAATAGATTTACTATAAAATCACAGTATAGGTAATGTTTTTCACGTTGAAAATGATTCTGATGTTAAAATCGTGTTATTTGGATCTTCAGATTCTGTAATTAAGCTTTTAATAGTAATTTCAGTATATTCCATTATTATTACCTTCATAATTATTCGCTTTACGTCAGTCAATAGTGGCGTTTTTCGGAATTTTCTATCTTCATTTCAAGGAAACAAGAGTTTTATTATCTTATATTCCAGTATTGAAACTAAAAGTTTTTTCACATAAACATACCCTGCATGGTCTCATTCTAAACACTGACAGGAAAACGAATGGAAACATTGGTGAATGGGGCAATAGGGGAAGTGATAACGCTGATGACTCAATGCTGCATTCATCCACATCCTTCACTTCTGCTCCCTCTTCTCTCACTCGATCTGCATCTCGCGTTGACAGTTTCCACAATAAACTCAGACTTGGACAGGATATCTCAGTGGGGTACACAAAATCCAGTTAAGTTTCATGCCTCCAAGACCTAATATCTACTATTTCTCTATTCAAAACTCCTTACAATGTACTCTCGTATCTCCTTTGACGGTTCTGTGATTCCACCTCTTGACTCAATGAACATACTTGGTATTACCGTAATATCGACTCTTTCTTGGAAACCCCACAGTATGGGAATAGCTAAATCTTCCTTTAAAAACTTGATGTCCTGTTTAGATGTCGTAACTTGTTCTCTTTTGAACAGTTGCTCCGTTTATACAAGGGACTGATTCATCCTTGTATGTAGTACTGCTCTCACATTTGGGGTGGTTCAAGCTCTGTATCCTTGACAGAGTTGAGTCGAAAGCGATCCGACTTATAAACTGTCCCAGGCTAACTTCCAAACTTGAACCGTTTGCCCTACGCCGCAATGTTGGTTCACTTTCCCTCTTCTATAGGTATTACTTTGGCTTTTGCTTGTGTGCCCCCTCCACTAACTAGACCAGGCAATACTCGGCAAGCTGCTGCGTCAGATGATTATTGTGTGGCCATCGGCAACTCAAGGGTGTGCCGTTTTGATAAAAGCTTCTTTCCCTACACGTCAAATCTTTAGAACTCTCTACTTTCTCATGTCTTTCCCAATAACTATGACCTGGCTCATTTCAAAAGATAGGTCTTTCACTTTCTCAAAAATTCGTAAATACTTTCCCTGTCTTTTCTTCCCGTTTCTTGATTCACTCAATTTTTCAATTAGGGTTCAGTCTTGATGTGGACTTTTTCCGTGACTGGAGTCTGCAACATAGAAGAAAAATAAAATAAACACCCTGCCCCCTCCTTTTCCGGACCCTATAGAACATCGTAATGTCCGTACATGTTTTGTGCATTTCTTGTTTATAGTCCGCAAACGCATTATTCCAAACTTTACCATTTCTTCGTGTAGGTAATCCCTTTTGTAATATAAAAAAAGAAAGATCTATGCGTTTTTCCTGCTGGCGTTGTGGCGAATTGTTCCCTAACGCATTTTTTTTTTTTTTGTCAACTTTTCGTTGTGTAGCTCCTACGTCTTTCTCTTATTTGACTGTACTTACTCTTTCTTCTCCGCTTTTTATGTTTTATGTTTTTACTTGTTTTTCTTCTCTGTCCTACATACGGCATGCAATTCACGGTACGGGCGTTCCGTGCCTATGTTGCCAGTGACGTGATGACATCAGTGACGTGATCCTTGGGTTGTGTACACAGTTGATTGGCACATTATACATCCCGTGTTCCAGGCGTGATCCATTAGTTGTGTACACATTTGATGACTGCTTTATCCGGGATTGTAACATAAACCATTAGTTCTACACGCAGTTGATAACTCCATTGTTTAACTATACTTTTTAAACGTGACTCGGGCCATGGGTGCTGGACGAAATGTAAACACAGTGCCATGGGATCTCCAAGACGACCATCAATGTGTTTATTTTGTATCATAGCAATACACTTATTTTACAAGCGACTACTGACGTCGGTACCGCCATCCAGCGACTGAAGCTGGGTATTTGGTGTTTCTAGATTCACCAGTTTATCAGACCCTTTAAAAGTACCAATAAGACATTTGGGAGGTAGTCAGTCACTCACGGCCTTCTCGTATATTCGGTTGATGCCACAGTTTTACACTTAACTGAAAAAAATAATGAGATTGTTAAGTACATTAACTTTGATTGTTCGTTTTTCTTGTGATAACTGTGTAATTTAAAAGACTAACTCTAATCATTTTTATCTATCTACTGATCTGTTTACCAATTCACATATCTCGTTATATCTATATATCTCTGTCCTTTTTCCTAGCTGGGACTCCCTCGAGGGGCTGGCCACGGCAATAGAGTCTCCATACTACTATGCCGCTTTTTTTTTTTTTTCGTACTTGATCGTCGTTTCCCGTGTTAGCGAGGTAGAGCTGAGAACAAACATAGAACGCCACGTCCGCTCATATCTATTCTCTAGCTACAGTGTGCAATACACCGTAGCCACAACTCCCTATCCACAACTAGGCCCTATAAATCTTTCTATGGTTTACCCTGGACGCTTTACATGACCTGGTTCAGTCCACTGACAGCACGTCGACCCCAGTATACTACATCGTTCGAATTCATCCTCTCCCGTGTACGCCTTTCACCCTCCTGCATGTTCATGCCCCGATCACTCAATATCTTTTCCACTCCATCCTTCCGCCTCCAGTTTGGTCTACTCGTTCTCCTTGTTCCCTCCGCTTCTGACGCATATATCCTCTTTATTTAACTTCCCTTACTCAATCTCTCTGTGTGTCCAGATCATGTCAGCACACTCTTTTCTGCTATCCCAACCACACTTTTTATTACCACACATTTCTCTTACTTTTTCATTACTTATTCGATCAAACTATCTCACACCACATATTTTCCTCCAACATTTCATTTCCAACACACTCACACTCCTCCGAACAGCCATATCTATAACCCATGCTTCGCATACTCATTTTTGCCTTCCCAGATAATGTTCTCCCTTTCCAAACATTCTTCGTTCCCAGAACCTTCGCCCCTTCCCACACTTTATGGCTCACTTCCTCTTCCATGGTTCCACTCGCTGCCATGTCCACTCCCAAATATCTAAAGCACTTCACTTCCTCAAATTTTTCTCCATTCAAACTCACACCCCAACTAACCTGTCCCTCAACCCTGCTGAACCTAATAACCTTGCTCTTATTCACATTCACTTCCAACTTTCTCCTTTCACACACTCTTCCGAAATCAGTCACCAACTTATACAGTTTCTCACTGGATCTGCCTCCAGTGCTGTATAATCAGTAACAACAACTGACTCTTCCCAGGCACCCTCATCCTCTACAGACTGCATACTTGCCCCTCTCTCCAAAGCTCTCGCATTTACCTTCCTCACCACCCCATCCACAAACAAAATGAACAACAATGGTGGTAGCAGACACGCTTACCGCAGACTAACCTTCACTGGTAACCATTCACTCTCATCTCCTATTGTACACACACCTTACACTCTTGATAAGAACTTCTCACTGTTTCTAGCAGCTTTCCTCCTACACCATATATTCTTAAGACCTTTCACAAAGCATCACCATCAACCCGATCATATGACTTCTCCAGAAAGCATATAATATATATATATATATATATATATATATATATATATATATATATATATATATATATATATATGGGGCTGCCATAGGAAGCCGGCTACTTCCAACGGTCAGCAGTGTGTTCAGTGTCTTCAGTTGGGCCATGACGGGTCTTGTGGTATGTTGCAAACTAGTGATCGAAGTGGAAAATCGCAAGAGTGTATGCATGTGTGTGTGGGGGGGGGGGGGGACGCTCAACACTGTAGTGGTTATAGTTATTTTAAGTATTTGGAATGCTTGATCAAGATGCCTGACGCCTGACTTCTAACCTGCAGTTGTATGACAGTATTACTGATTACAGTGCTTTCAGTATGGAAAATCCGCTCTGAAAGAATTGGCAATATTCGCGTAACGCTTTTTTGTTATGGCTCTCATGAAGCAGTTTCTTCTTACGATTATTGTTCCTCGTAATTCGAAGTTTGGAAGCTCTTTTCACTGAGATTTTTTTTTTCCAAAATTCATGGAAGTTTAAACATTTATCAGCAATTTTTTCCCAAATCAGTGAATGAAATGGAACGTATATCTGGAAAATTTCAAGATTACGCACAGATACAATCATACCTCTGAAACAGTTAATATGACAAGTTTTAAGCCAGTGGAATTTTTGCTTTTGTTGTGATCGCGCGTAACGTGTTGTATCGTCTGCGATGTGCCTTCCGTCCTGGATCCACATTTTCTCGTTCTCCTCAGGTTTGAAGGTCAGATGAGATAGCCCAGCTAGCTTGATTAGCAGGCGTGAGGTAGCATGGATGCTGAGACAGTTTCCTGTGGCGCTGGTTATGGCATTTATGCAGCTGAATGAATGATTACATTCACGTGATATGAAGTGATGACAGACTCGAATGTCTTTGATTTTCATGGGAGTATTTCTCCTCTTTACATTAATTTACTGTCGAAATCTCTGCGCTAAATCGTTCTTTGATACTTGAAACCTCCAACTCAGGTAGAGGGTGGCTTTATAATAAAAAATGTCAGCATCAGTGGGTCAGTTTGCAGCATCTAGGATTTCAATTTCATCTTTTCTAGATACTTAACATCGTTATTGTTATCATTGGTTTCTTTAGTTTAAGGGAAAGCTACAGATCCCAGTGTAAACATCCCCTTAGCAAGTTTCTCTACGACCTCAAATAGTGTTTAAAATTTTGTAGTGATAACGTGTCGAGAATGTTTTTGGGAATGTATAACTTGTGCATGTCTGGGGTGTCTAGTTTCATATGGGTGCAAACTTGGTGGGATAGTGTTTAAAACCGGATAGGGAGAATAATTCTTTAGTGTTTTGTGTTTGTCGTTCTTGTGATTGATAGGGAGATGGGGGACGGGGGTTGTAACCTTCGGGTATATGTAGGGCTGGATTTTCCTGGATAGTGTGGAGGATGTGGTTATGCCCATCAAGTTTATATATTTACACTTTTGAATTATGGGGCTTTGAAATTGAACAGAAGAAAAATAGTGATATTTAAAAGGGAGATATAAAGAGAGATAGCTTTTAAGCCCAATTAGATTCAACCAGTTTCTTTCCCTAGTTCAAGGTCTTGTACAGTTCCGAATTAAGGGAGATATATTCAGTACGAGGAAGAGAGCAGATATTGGTGATGGAAGGAAAGATGAGTTTAGATATGTAGAGAGGAATCATCGGTATAAGAATGAATAGTGTTATATATTGAACACATTATATATAAAGAAAAAATAGTAGGCGATAGGACAGGACCTTGAGGGACACCACTGTTGTTATAATAAGAAAGTCACTCCATCAGCAGCCATTGCAATGTCCCGACCAGGAAGGAAACTAAACATTAAGGAAAAGAGACAAGCAGAAAAGCGAAAGGAAGTTTAGAAAGCAGTGACTTATACCGCATCCTGTGAAATGTTTCCAAGGTATCGAGGGGCCACGATGATTCACCAGAATCCCTGAAGGAGAAAGACCAGAAATGAATCACACTGGAGATTACCGGTAGATTTATACCATGGAGGCCATATTGATGAGCACAGGGAAGGGAATGGGATTCTAAGTGTTCGAGAAAGTGAGAGTTTAAAAGAGATATCATGAGTGAGAACAATTATAGGTTTAAGTTCGAAAAAGTATGGTTTCAGTGGTTTGAGTCGTAAGTAGTGCGGTATTGCAGGTTTGCTTTTGTCCAAAGAAAGCCTAACAAAAACTGATTGTTCTTTTGTTGACACCGTCAGATTGTGTGATCTTGTTTTTAGAAGCCGTGTGTGTTTTCCCTTCTTTCAGACAGCTCAGGCTTACCGCATGTAGTGGCCAGGCCAGCTCTCATACCTAGTGCAGGGTATTAGAATGTAATTATTATAACTCTGTTTGCCTGCAGTACACTGCTGATAGGCACATAATTATTGTTTTTCTCTGACAAGCAGTGTAATTTTGAGTCTCTTGTTATTGTGTAAGTTGATCTTTATATCTTTGTTCGGTAATTTGGGGATCTACAGTAGGTAACTGCCAGTTGATATAATTGCAATATAAATTTGACATATTGTCGAACTGTTAATTGTTTCATGTTGACTTTCTTTATGGCATGGCAGGTGTGGTGCGATATGGATGATGATGGGCTGCAGGGAGATGGTGGCTGGACGACAGTGCTGGAGAACAATCAAACACACATGAAGGACACCTTCGACAACTACATGAACGGCATTGGCAGCCCCTCCACCATGATGAATAACAACTCTGCCTACTTTATTGGTCAGTGAGGAGGGTTATCAGTACTGAAAGGTTCGATGGATATCGTGTGTTAATGAAGGGCAACTGGGAAGTCAGGATGTGAAGGTGACATCTCTATGAAGATCAAGAGTTGATGTGGAAGTCAAGGTCATTGTTGGGTTATTGGCCAGTGCCACTATGTAGTGGGTCTTTGTATGTATGGCAGTCATTTCAAAAGACAGCGTAGGGCTGTGGAGCAATGTAAGGGACCAGTGGGCGAGGAAATCACTAAACAGTATTGGGTTTCAGCCTAGGGTCTGTGTGGATGTGGGAGCACTGGGAATGAGGGACATTGTTGGGGTCTGTGTGCTGTCTGCGGTTCAGGGGACTTGCTGGGGATCAGGGGACAGGAGCCAGTGTGAGGATCAGGGGGACGGTGTACAACGTTGGGGCGCAGTGAAAGACTACGGAATGTTTTAAGTTTATGAGATTGTTTTCGATTTGAGGCACCATGAGGTTAGTAGCCAGTGTGAGGGATCAGAGTATAGTGTGCAGGTCAGAGACAGTGTGGAAGTTAGGGGACTGACACTTGTGTAAGGAAGGCAAGCAGCTAATAGAGGGGTCACTAGCCAGGCTGAGGGAGAGAGGACACTGGTCAGTGGGAGGAATAAAGTCGTATTGCGTGGCTCGTAGGTGAAGCGGCAGGACAGTTTAGGGAGTATCGTTGTTAATACAAAGGATTTCAAAGAACAACAGACCACTGGGTCCCTTCGAGGCTGTGGTAGTGGAAGAAGCTGTGTGTGCACTGAATGGGAATTTGGAAGTGTTAGGCATCAGGGTTCACTGTTTGTATCTTGAGCATATGATGTTGGAGTCATGGGTAAATAGGGGGTAACCAGACACTGTTAATGTGGGAAGACTTGAAGAATGTGGTGATAGGGAGTCGGGTGGGTTTTATGGTGTGGTGTAGGGATCTGATCGCTCTGAAATTTAGGGGCCATTGTTAGAGCAAGAGGCTGGTGTGAGGATCACGAGTCGCTATGAGAGTCAAGAGTCAGTGTTGGGGTCAGTCTTTGGGTAATGTCTGGTGCAGTGTGGGTGGAGGTAGGCGGGTGTAGAGTCTTGGGGTAGTATTGGGTTTGGAGAGGTCCATTGGAGGTCAGGGAAGAGATGGAAATGTGTCCAAAGGTAGACTCGTGTAAGAGAGTTAAAAAGAAATATGTAGATCTTGATTTGAACTTGTTTTCTAGCTTGCTAATTTTCCTTTACACAAGTGGTAAAAATGTCGTTTTCAGAAAGCGTGGCCAATAAAACATTTTTTTAAAGGAAAATAGTCGGAAAATATTGTAGTAGTGTATTAGAGATATGATTTTACACTTTGTGACCATCCTACAGCTTTTGCATATATAAGAAAACTTATTTTAAATATAATGTTAATATTGCAGTATGTACACATAAAAGATACAAATTTATTAAGTTGAATATCTTTCATGGGTCTATACAGGATTTCTTGGAAAAGGTGTTTTTATATTTATGTTGCACTATTTATGAGTGTGCATCATCAGAGATTATGGGATGGGAACGTAAATCTTGCGAAGAGGATTAATGTTTTTTCCCACATTGAAACGGACTTACATGATTGAAACTATGATGTGACTATCGTTCAGCGTACCTAAGGCAGAGCTGTTGGTACAATGTGACCTAAACTTCACAAACATACATCTTTATTGGATTACTTTTTTTCTGGAAACATTTCCTACGATAATCTTATTTTTTTTTTTTGGGGGGGGGGCAATTTAGTATCATGAATACGTGGTGCTGCTTGCCGTTATTGTATAGCGTATAACAAAGACATTGTGAAATATTTGGGATCTTCCTTTGTTAGCTCTCGCGAGGGAATGGAGTGGCAGATATAGCTCCTTTTTCAGTAATGGTAAAGTACTGAACTTAACAGTAAGAATAGCATTTATAAGGTGTTTGTGGACTTTGTGCAACCTGGAAGGCATCATCGGTGAGGCTGAACTACTTCGTCTGCTTATTGCAGTCATACTCTGTAAAGAGGTTCAGACAAGTCATTTGGATAGCGAATATATCTGAGCCTGACCGATTCCCATTTATACAGGTCTCATTCCACGATTCGTTTGTTGGCAACATCTACTTTACCTTCATCGGTGTAACCACCTAAATGAGAGACAAGAACATATCTGGGAAAGGTCCTATCTAACATACATCTCTTATCAGAATTCAAGTTAGTAACATTTCATACCAAAGAGATAGTCAGGGCAGATGTCTCACTCTGGGATGGCAGATTTTTAAAAAGATTTATCTTGGGGCAGGAGTAAGGGAAGAATACCGCAGTTGATAGATTATTTGATTTTGTGGAATAATACACACATAAAGGGGAGGCTTCTCGTAGTGTGAGTAAGGGAAGAATACCACACTTGATAGATTATTTGATTTGGTGGAATAATACACACATAAAGGGGAGGCTTCTCGTACTGTTTGGTGGTCACCAGTGGCGTGCTGCGGGGATCTGTTTTGGGATCACTGTTTCTTGATGTACCTGAAGGACTTGCCCAGTTGGTTGCACTCCTATCTGGATATGTTTGCAGATGACGCTAAAGTTACAGGGGAAGAGAGAACCTAAGAAGACTGCAACATCCAACCAGGACACAGACAACTCCAAAGTTTTGTCAGTGATATGTTTGATGAATTTCCAGACAAGTAGATGTACAATAATGTACTTGCTAAAGAGTGAAATGATGAAATATAGGAATGTTATCAAGCAGAAAATCAACTGAAGGAATTAGTATGTTAGAGGAAATTCAGCGTCAAAGTAGTCGCTTAGTCCCACATTTGTAGAATAGTAAAGGAGACACAATGTGAGCTGGCAAAATTTAAATATTCATCCAAGTATACGGATGAGGAACTAATTAGTATGCTGTTCACACCCTACATCAGATCAGGCCAAATCTACTATATGCTTTTTAATTTAGTTCCTATGCCTAAAAAAAAAAAAAAATACAAGAAGAGGAAGGCAACAAGAATGGCAACAAAATTTTGAGATCTGCTTTAGAAAAAAGGAGTAAAGTAGGAGACGTATTCAGTTATGTATTAATTTCGGGTACAGTACTTTTAAATAAAATCAAAGTTGGCCAGTTGGTGAAGCTTTTTCATTCTGTGTTTTTCAAGGCTAGTGTTTCACAGAATTTTAAGTCAGCCTCTTTGATCTGTATACCCCGGGCTAACACTTTGCAGTGAATGAAAATAATGCTGCAGTTCATCCTCCCCACGTCTAAATCAATGGTAGTAACTGTAAGGAATCATTAAACATGCGTTACATCCAGTTTCAATTGCTGTGGTGATGGTGCCGCTAAAGTAGAACTTTAGTAAGAAAAAATCTTGGAAGTTTCATATAATGTACAATCATTCTCATGATTATCTTCCCAAAACCAGTATTGTTTCATTTACTCTACAATGAAGAGGATTTTTTTACGTCGTTAATGATCAATGAAAGTGTGTATCATCAATAAAAAGTTGATTACTGAGCTCGTCACATTATCCTTCATGAAATAGAATTTGCCGTAATATTTTATAATATTCAAGCTTATTTCAAACAATAACAGTTCTTCTCTTGGATTTCTTTGTTAACTAAAGGAAGATGCTTGTATGTAAATTTACTTTTTCTGCGGACGCAGCATTTCCCCCATGTGGATGACTGGTCCTTACAGAACAAATTGCCAACATGGCAAACGAAAAGCACACTACACCTTTACTACGGGTTGACTGGTATTCTTGTGTTGATTGCCATCAAGCTTTGATTAGGGAACTATGATAGATACCAGAAACAGCTGTCATCCTAAATTGGCACTTCATAAGTCAGGGGAGTTACTTATTCTAAATATATGTTCCCTTTAAGGAAATGTCACCTCTGTTATGAAATATGTCACATTGGTTATGAAATCTCTTCGAAGGTGGGGTGTCACGGAAGATGTCGGTGAAGATGGTTGACAACCGTGTCCTGCCTGACCAGCCATGAAAGAGTTGTCCTCATGTTTGTTGTTGTATGTAGAGAACGCTGTGTGTATGATTGGTAATGCTGGTTTACATTATATAAAAGAATGCAAAAAAAAAAAAAAATCTAGAAAATGTAAATGTAATCTTTCTAAGCTGGGATTTCAAGTTGTGAAATCAATTGGAATGGTAATGAAGTGATAGTTGTGGATGAATATAGTTATTTGGAAGTGAAGGTCAGTAAGGATGGTAATGGGAAATTTTAAGTGGAAATACTTCATGCATAGGAAAAAATTCATGTAGTGATAGGCAGGGCGGTCCCCTCCTATTCGCTGTCTCCATCCCCCCCCCCCCCTGCAAAGGGGACCCTTTTGTCCTGATCGGCATATGGTAGCCTACAGAAAGCAGGAATTGCTGCCCTAGACATCCTTAATTTTCACATTTTTCCGGGGCATACTTCTCTAGAGCTCGCGATTTAGGTGCGAGTCGGAAAGGTGGAGGGACCTGCTAATAGTTTTGCCACTTTTTTCTAATAAATCTTGGTTATTTACTTATAACCTTGGGTTCTTGATGTTTTATGCAATTCCGTAAATCTTGAGTTTCTTATTAATTCTTTATGTAAATACAGAATGGTTGATGATTGTAATTGAAAGAATCTTATAAAAAGAACGAACAGAAGAAAGTTATATACAGCTTAGGAAATAATAGCTGCATTTTTCTAAGAATTAAAATTCTGGAATTACGTCTCCCGATATTTGCGTCAAACTGCACTGTCTTTCTGATATGAACTGATTGGAAATTAAATAAGGTAATAATCAAGCTAAATTTGATGCACTTTTTGATATGAACTGATTGGAAATTAAATAAGGTAATAATCAAGCTAAATTTGATGCACTTTCAAAATTTATGTGATCTTTAGGCCTTTCCGCATTTTTATGTGTGTGTTGCGATGTTTTCTTATATCAGCAGAATCAAATTGAAGCTTCACAAATAAGCTACTAACTGATTCCCTTACAGACTGTTCACTTGCAAAATCAGCCTCTGTTTCGCAAGACTTTTCCTTATCCATGAATGGCAGCCATCGGAGTTACAGATAAATCATCTGAAAAGTGGTCACTGTCTTCATTGCTACGGTTAAAGATGCAGTAGTTCGGGAGGGACGTTGTGTCCATACATCCAGATGAGTCTGAAATGCCAGATCACCAGATATGAGAAGCACTTTTGTTAAAAAAAAAATTAAGGAAGATGTAATATCAAATTTAAGTGAAAAATTTGTGTAACAACATTACAGCCTGTTCTTAATTTTATGCTGTTGTAGATTTTTCTTGTTAGGCTTACGGAGTTTTTCACCTAGTTATTTTGACTTTTTAATTTTTTTTTTTCTATGGCATCACTGTTTAGCAGTAAGGCTCATCAAATCAACCAACCTCATTTTATGGTATGTTTTTTGGGGGATGGTATTTATCTTTCCGCCAATATGTTTATAAATACATCTGGTACATATATCTTTATCTGTTCCAACTGTTCCTATCATTAGTGCCATTGTTTGTACTATGGGATGGATTTGGTGCATACGGGGTATCGATTTTACTCAGGCACACCTTCAACTCCTGATTAGTATGTTAAACACACGAACTTTCTCGCTGTTTTTAGGGCTTTTTACTGTTTTACTCTGCGCACTACATTGATTCACGGGGTGACATAAATGTCTCTATTTCACACCAAACATACTCGCAAAGTGCTTCCATTATTTCTGCTGTTATTTCATTCCTCCTGGCATTTTCACATGAAACATCCCCAGCTCTCATTCAGTCTGTTCACGTCTTATGTTGCATTATGAAAGACTCGTTCATTTCAGGTTTCTTCAACCAAATATTTACTCTTTACAACCCAGTCTATCCAGCCAGTTGCAACTGTACTACATACATAATGCACATCAACCCTTATTTTGTACCCATCCATAAATCAGAGATGGCACAAGAAAATCCTCAGGAAATTTCATGCACTGTCTGTAATTATGGCTGTTAACATCAACACATAATCGTGAACTGAAAAATCTTGAACGCTTTCTTCATATCTTGAAAACAAGCGTATGCAGCATAACACACATCATGTATATGGCTCATGATAAAGTCACAATAACATATGTACAAGATATGTCAACTGTATTTAAACATACTGTGCCAGCTGGAGTATAAATTTGTATTACCTAATTGCTTCATACAATTTAGTTAGAATTTTTGTCAAATGTTTATAATAAGTTTTTTTATGTTGAGGAGAGGCTTTTGTTTCTTTTGGAAATATTCTTTGCTGTTGGCACTGTGCCAAGGAAAGGAATAAACAGTGTGCAATATCTAAATGAGTACTAATTATGGACTTTGTTGTTTAATGTGTTGGCCTGATTCATGATGGTAGTACTGGGAATAAAGTGATTCATTACAGTGATAGAAGCACCATCATAATTTTATACTTTTTTGTGTACAAAATTTAGTTAGTGGGTTTAAAAAAAGATTCAGTTTAGTTATAGGTATTCACAAGGTACATGACCATAGGAAAGGTGAATTCATTTATAAAACCATTGAGGTTAGACAGGTCTTTGGTAGATGTCCTTGACACTATTCAGCTGAGGAAAGACTAAAAAATACAGATGTATATACAAATAGTGGGAAGAGAAATGCATAAGGAGGAAGTTTGCCAATTAATCAGGAGTTGCAATGCATGAATATTGGTGTTGTGGAACATAGACCTTGGGTTATACAAACAGAGCTACTCAGGAAATTAAGTGAATCTGCCTCAAGAATAATATGCACTGTGTATAACCTGGTTGATGAAAGGTTTAGAGAAGTGCAGAGAATGCAGGATCACTGGAAGTTAGCTAAAAGAAAGATTTTAAAGAAAATCAGAGACACAGAGGTTGACAGTTCATCGCTGAAGGATGTATCTCATTGGTTCCAACTTGGGGTACATGAAGCCTCATTTTGGAGCTCGTGAGAGACATTTTGAGGTGCAAAAGGTATACGTATTGCCATTGGGCTATTTTCTTTAAGCAGAATGCTGCTTTGGTTCAAAGGGTTTTCTCATAGCTGCTATATTTTGGCAGGATTTAGTAACATAAAAGAAAAAATTTTAAGAAATAGCACCTTTAAGAGTGGGTACATAATTCCTCACATGAGGCCAAGGGGTACACCAACTGAAAAAGGTTAGGAACCACTGATCTAACTGAAAAGTGGGTGGAACAAAAATAAGAATAGTGAAGCAGAAGGTTGATAAATGAAAATCCCTAATTACTTGTGGTTTGGAAGATCATCTACCAGAGAAGAGGAAAGGAAAGGAAATTAAGAAATGCATACCAAAGATTACTGGAAGCTACAAAACTTCCAGATGGAAGTGCAATGATAAAAGAAAGAAGTGGCACTTATGATCAAGACATAAGGGAATGACCAGTTGTGGTTATGATTAAGACAGGGGGGGGTGACCAGGTATGGTTATGCACGACTTGGAGTCATCTTGACAGGAGTTGTGCAGGCAAGCAAATAAACTTATAGACAGGATGGAATTCTGTGGGATACTCTTCAAATGTGTTAGATCAAAGGAAGAAAGGGAGAAAAGCATATAATACAGTCAGAAGGCAAAAAATTAGAGATGCTAAACAAGGCAAGAGGACAGCAGTCTTGCCAATGTTAGCAGATGGTAATTTCAGATGGAATTGACGTATGAATATGTTGATGGATTAGTATTTGATGATAAAGTGCTAAAATTCAAGGATTTTTAATGGTAGATACACTAATATTGTTGGTTTCATGGAAAAAGAGCTTTTTCAGATCTCAACTGTTCTGCCCAGAGTGTTACATGAGAATTAGGAGGAAAAGAGATGGCAAAGAAAAAGAGGAATTGTCCCTATTAATTGATGATAACCATAAGTTTAAAGAGATATTGGAGGATGGCCAGTTCAGACAATATGTAACTGGAAGAGTAGCTGCTGGGAAGTAGTACATAATGATGTTATTTGAACATAATCCACAAAATGTTATATTGATACAGAATAATATGTATCGGTAAAACACACAATTCTTAGAGTTGGTAAAATACTGCTAATGGAAAGTTCATTTATAAGGAGTTAGACTGGAAATTTTATCTATAAAGAAATGGACTGGGGACTCTGGATTCTCATGTTGGCAGGAGTCATGCAGACATAAGTGTATATATATATATATATATATATATATATATATATATATATATATGTATATTTTTTTTTTTTTTTTTTTTT
>JAYMFT010363982.1:0-22526 GCA_038088735.1 Panulirus argus
ATCAAAGCATGTTTCCATGGAGAAGGAAAAGTTTTGGTTTTTAAACAGAAATGGAAAAGACGGGCAAGCACAGGTGCTTATCTCTTGTGTGTCATAGAAGGTGACTAATAAGGTTGGGAGTTGGGGGCTGGGTAACCTCTCTTCCTGTATTTTTTCCGATAGGGGGAACAAAGGAAAGAGGCATATGAAAATCTTTTTTCTTAAAAGGCTCAGTCATCTGTTCTGGACACTATCTCGCTCACTTGGGAAATAGCGAACAGGTATGAAAGAAAGGAAGTCGTAGTTGACATGGCATGGGCTGGAGTACAGTAGCCTTTTTTGTTGTAAATGGTGAAATAATGAGTTAAAATAATATGGATTAAAAAACAACAAAGATGATTATAAACTTTTGAGGTGATTGTAATCCTGACTCTTGAAGCTTGGAAGGTTATAAGAAAAGGGAAATATGATGCATAGAAAAAGATTTTGCACCTGTGCAAGGAAAGGATTTATTATAGCAGTCAGTCCTTATAACTTCATCCCCACACACACAATAGAATGAATTAACCAGTTATGAGTTGTAGGTTGATGTCACAGGGTTTGGTATAGGCAGAAAGCTTATGAAGGCAGTGACCGAAATTATAATTTTACAACTGAGAGAGGGAAGGAACATATTCGAGAGTAGGGATGATTGAACAAAAGTCATAACAGAGGAGTGAATAAAGCAAATGATGTTGCGGTTTTATTAATGCTTTCAAGACAAATATCTGTTTATAATATAATGTCTCTAATGGTAGTTGTTTTGGATAAATTAATAGAACATGGAAAGAGTATTTTGAAGAACTAATGAATCTGGGAGAAGTGGAGGCAGCAGTTGTTACATGCATGGGTATTGAGGAGGGAAGGAAGAGGATACAAGCACAGGGGCCTATATAGAAAAGGGAGGTAAGAAGGGCAATAATGAGGCTGAAGGTAGGAAAGGCACCTGGAGTGGATGGGATTATGGCTGCAATGCTGAAGTATGAAGGAGAAATTGTAATGGAGTGGATGCATCTTATATGTCATTTAGCATGAAAATAGAAGGTTGTGCCTGAGGATTGAATGAAAGCTATTATTGTTCCTTTATTCAAAGGAAAAGATGTTAGGGATGTATGCATTAATTATAGAGGAATAAGTCTGTTATGTATACCAGGAAAAGTGTATGCAAGAATATTTATTGACAGAGTGATGTAAGTGACTGAATACAGAATAAGTGAAGAGCAAAGGAGTTTTAGGAAAGTTAGGGTATGTGTGGATCAGATTTTTGTAGTAGAGATGAACATGGAAAAGTATTTATCGAAAGGTAAGAAGTTGTATGCTGCTTTCATGGATCTGGAGAAACCGTATGACAGAGTAAAGTGGAATGCTTTATGGGATATGTTAAGGATATATGGTATAGGGGGACAACTGTTGGCTGATGTAAAAGCCTTGTATAGAGGAACAAATTCATGTGTAAGAGTGGATGGAGAACTGAGCAAAAGTTTTTGGATACACGTATGTGTGAGGCAGGGCTGTGTGATGTCATCGTGGCTTTTTAATATATGTATGATTAGAGTGATGAGAGAGATGAAAGTGAAAGTAGGGAAAAAGGGTGCAGAGATGGAGTGTGGCAGTGAGATATGATGGCAAGTGGCAAGCCTGTTTGCGGAGAGTGAAGAGGAGTTGCAGAAGGTTGTAAGTTTATTTTATGGTGTGTGTAAGCATAGGAGATTGAAGGTAAATGCAAGTAAAAGCAAAGTAATGGTGTTTGAAAGGAAATGGAGTGAAAGTAAAGATATAGATTTTGTAAAACCATATAGAGTAAAAGAAGAAAGTGTACTGAATTGTACTGTGGATATGGGGGGGAAAGACTGGAAGAAGTGAGGGAATTTAAGTATCTGGGAGCTGTCTTGGGTAAGTGTGGTGATAAGGAAGGAGGGATGAGGTAGAGAGCAGTACAGGGTAGAAGAGTCATTCGGTCCCTTAATAGAATAATGAAGGATAGTGGTGTGAGTATGGAAGTGAAGAGAGGATTAAGGGACAGCATAGTCCTCCCAACTATGACCTATGTACCTGAAACATGGACGTAGAATGAGGTACAGAGGTCAAGAATTGAGGCTGTGGAAATGAGCTTATTGAGAAGAGCATGTGGTGTGACTAGATGGAATGAAAAAAGAAATGAAGGGGTGTATGAGAGATGTAGTATGGCAAGCATTGCAAAGGGAGTGATTTGTGGAGTGATAGAATGGGTGAAACATAATATTTTGAGGTGGTTTAGGCATGTGGAAAGAATACAAGGCTGGGAGTTTACAAGGAGAGTGTATGATAGTACAATTAAAAGGGTTGGTGTGAGTTGAAGACCACCTGTGACATGGGCAAATAGGGTGGAGGAATACTGGAGGGAGAGAAACAGAGGAAGAATGCATGAAATGGTGTATGTGAGGGAGGCATGTAAGGACAGGGATAAGTGAAGACTTTTGCCTTGGCCGCCCCTTGATGGGAGTTTCCGGAGGGAACGGGCATCAGAGATATAGATAGATAGATAGATTAACTGAGATCTTTCATTTTCTTATGACTGTGAATTCCTTTTACAGATGGATAAAGAGAGATGTTTTCTTTATTTCAGCCATGACAGAGACCGTGAAAGGGATAGAAGGGACCGTAGTCGTGACAGAGACAGAGATCGTGATAGAATAAGGGATCGAGATAGAGACCGTGACCGAAGAGATAGAAGGCATTCTCGTAGTAGGGACCGCAGACGCTCTCGTAGCAGAGAGAGAAGTTACAGAAGTCCACACTCCAGAGACAGAGATCGACGAGACAGGGATAGGGACAGGTGAGTTTTTTGTTAGACATAGAATGATGTTCCTGATGGTTCATTGTGATAACTGAAAAGGGTGCACCGTAGGTATATTTAGGAAGTGATCCAGTTGTATAAGAAATCATGGAATGGCAGAGGTTTCATCGGGAAGCTTAAGTAAAGGAAATGAATGAGAATCAGATGTCACAGATTGAAGTGCTCAAGGTCATTATCTTGAAAAAAGAAGATGGTATTGTAGTTACTTGGCATTAATAGTGTAAGTGATGAAATGTTTATAAAAACAAATTTTCTGCAAATATGTATGTGTTATATAACAAAAAGCATACCTACTTATGATTACTCACGATGGGATTTTGTTATGGCAGCAGGGTTAGCACATAGCATTCGCCATTTGACTTGTATGTTGAAAAATTGTTACTCACATCAGTCTCTCGTTGTCCAAATCGTATTCTTGCAATTCATGCTGGTATATTTTCAGCAGCTATTCTTCTGGTATAGTTATCTATTCTAGGTTCACCTGGTATTTTCTTTAATGAAGAGTCCATTCTTTTGAATATTTCTGTAATCATTCCATGTAAATTTATTAGGTCACCAGGTATCGTATTTAGACTGATGACAACATCCACCTGGGTGGTACTACCACCCTGCCTCAGGAATGTTAAAGTGGTGCCTGGGACCACTTTACATCCTTCATGTTAGGATTCCTAGTCTTACTTTTTCTCTTTATCTAAACTGGATGACAGGGATAGTTCTATCATCTCCATATAAACACCATATACATATTCAAATCTCATATATTTTCTTCTCCAAAGCTCTCTTGTTAACTCTGTCTGTACAATCTTTTTAAATCTAATCATGGTAGAGTCCAAAAGACTCGTGGCCCCAACTCCATCTTTGTATAGAGTGCTAAGAATCAACTCATCTGACTTAAAAGCATTATTTTTTAATTTGATCTTTAAATTCAAGATTTTCACTTGTGATGATTTCGAAACCTTTGATGTTTGCTTCAGCTTCTATTTATTTTCCTGTAGGTCTTCCATATATAAGCACTGAAATAGCATTAATTGTTCCATGACTTATTTGTTCAGGTTTCTCTTTAAATTTCTCTGATTTCTCATGTACTCAAATATCTTTGTAGTTTTTCTTGATCTATCATACTCTCCATTGCTAACTTACTCTCATGTCATCTGCAATACGTCTGACTTTGAACTCGTACTTCCTTATGAGTGTTTCAGATCATGATTAAGAGTAATGTAGCCGGAACTGTTCTTTGTGTTACCACAGATTGTACATTTTCAGATATATTTCTGTTTGCAACAGCATTGAATTTTCAACTAGTTAGAAATTATTTGATACATGTTCCTATTTTTTATTGTATACTTTGTCTTGCCATTGTCTTTATTAACACTCCATAGTTTACCATATCAAAAATGCTTTTGCAAAATCAGGAAAGACAGTGTCTGTTGATTTCCCATGCATCATCGTTTCTACATCATAATAATGAAATAGTGGTTGTGTTTGCATGCTTTTGCCAGTGACATATCCTTGCTGTCCTTCATTTATGAATCTATTTGAAATTAAATGTTTCATTAAAAAATTTTTTTATTAGTTTCAAATTCTTCAATATGAGCAAAGTTAGATTAACAGTTCTTTTTGTTTTGGCAATAAATTGGAGCCTCTTTTCTTTACTGGTGTTTTGTATGCCTTTTTGTGTATATCAGCTATGCTTAATTGTTCTATGCTTTATCTCAGCAGCATTGCAATGAGTAAGGTTATAGTTTCTTTCATCTTTAGAAAATTGCTAGAATTCCATCTGGCCCTAGGGTTGAGTTTTTTAGTTGATCAGTTGCTTCAGTTATGTCTCATTCATATAAGTTGGTATATTTGAGTTCATGATCATCATGATTGTTGGATATTTCATCAATTTCTTCATAAACACTGAATTATACTTGTTAATTAACATTTGATTTTTACTGTCACCTTCCATGAATGGTCCAATTTCGCTTACTTTTTATTCTCTCTGTCCCAGTGAGCAAACAGGACTTTTGAGTTTTGGTCCATGTTTTATATTACTGTTTCTTACTTTAGTATGCATTTCCACAGTCATTTTCACAACAAAAATCTGATCCACACAATCCTACCTTTCCTAAAATCCCCTTGCTTCTCACTTATTCTGCATTCAGTCACTTCCATCACTATTAGTCAACACTCTTGCATACACTTTTCTTGGCATTCTGAAGAGATTCATTTCCTTGTACTTAATACATACATCCTTAGCATGTTTCCAGGCTAAATTACATATCAGATGTGTCCATTCTATCACACTTTCTCCTCCATACTTTAGCATTTCAGCTTTCGCCCCATCTGCTCCAGGTGCCTGTCCTACCTTTTTACCTCCTTTTGTGCTATAGGCCTGTGTGCTTGTATCCTCTTTCTTCCATCCTCCATTCCTATACATGCAACAACTGCTGCCTCACCTCCCGCATTCATCGGTTCTTCAAAATACTCTTTCTGTCTTCCTTTCATTTGCTCTTTTTAATTCAGCAACTCCCAACCCTTACTTCTTACATTAACATTTTCACTGTTACATCCACTTCTTTCCGTTTTCACCCTGTTCCAATTTAATTTGTTATTTTCCCTACACTTTACACTTAACTGTCTTCCAAGATCTTCCTCTACCCTTCCTTTGCTTTCCTTTATAAGCTACTTAACTTTGTGCTCACAGATCTTATATTTTCTCCTCCTTTGCTGAGCTTCTAGTGGTACATTCCTTTTGAGCAGTCTTCCATATGCCTTTTTTCTTCTCCACAGCATTTCTAATTTTGCCATCCACTTTGCATATCCCATTTTATTCTTGTATCTCATGACCTTATATCCGTCCAACAATTCTCCAACCTTTAGCTCTTTTTCTAAACATTTAAACACCTCATACACACATGACTGTAACCTTACATGTACAGCACATCCATCTGAATTTTTGGTGATCCTCCTTTTATATTCTTTGTATCCTTTCTGGTTCATCTTCTCGCTTGTCAACACTTTTGCCTCTCCATTCTTCCTTACCTTACACTGTATAAACACTTGTCCCTTGATCTCACCCCTTCAAAAACTCTGAAATGGTCAGTCTTCAAAGACTCCTATCACAGCTCTAGTGTCTAGAGCAGCCATTCTCAACCTTTCATCCACTGCCACATGAGGAATCAAAGCCTTTTATCCACTCTTCCATCATTTCTTCATTTATACCTTTGAATCTTCTTGTGCTAAAAAAAAGTGTTTGCGTGGAATTAACCCCTCTGAGCACAGACATCCACAAGATGAATTCTTATCTCATTTACTCCAGGCACTCCCCATTTACCAACTGTCTTACCAGTTTCATAACACCAATTTCATAACATCCCATCTTTATGTTCACATTATCCATTGCAACCACCTTTTTCTCCTCAAAACTATTTATATAGTCATTCAAATTTTTCAAGATATGCTTTATTTCATCCTTACCTTGCACAGTCTTTATATTTACAGGCGCATATACACATACCCATGCACAGTTCACAATTCCAATCTTTTCTTTCTCCAACACTACTCTTGATCCATTCCATCCATGCTCTGTAACATCCTCCCATACTGTCAGTGATAGCTCAGTTGCACATCCTTCTTTCCTTCTTCTCTGATGATTATCATTTATTCCCCTTCATGCCACTCTTCATTCCATGCCCTCCCATAACTTGCATTCATCATTTTTATTTTCACCCTGCGCCACTCTTCATTCCATGCCCTCCCATAACTTGCATTCATCATTTTTATTTTCACCCTGCCTAAGGATGTGGGTTTCCCCAATCCCCAGAACATCCAAACTATAACTTTTAAATTTCTCCACAAGCTCACTCCTTTTACTGTCACCCGTCATCACATTTACATTCAGTGCCATCACCCTCAGTTGCTCGTCCCTTTTACTCTACAACATAACTGGTAGACTTCACTGCCACTTCTTAGCCTTGTGTGCTTCATCCTTGACAGGCCATTCGTAGAGGGCAGCTCCAGCACATTGTTTCCCAGAGGCAGCAGGGCTCCCAGATTGTCTGAAAAACTAAAACCTCAGCACACCTCAAGTGTTAGTCTTTACTTAAAGAATCATTACTACTATTTCCCAGATGGAGTTAGGCAATACCTTCCCCTTCTGTTCCATCCGTAAAGGTGTAGTAATGAGATAATCGTGAGAAAGTTGGGTGAGACTTGGATACTTCAGAAAATGAGTAGTGCCTTTAGGCACTGAAATTAAAAACTTTTCCCTGCAGAAAACTAGAGTAGCCCCTTTAGGCACAGAAATTAAAAACTTTTCCCAGTTTTGATCCCTTATTGCAGTAGCAGCACCTCATAACCACATTGGTTATGTTACTGCTATATTTTTTTTTCACTTGGCACTACTCTTATGATAGCTTTATGTGCTTGTAGAAGATTGCCATGTTTGGTTTTGCATTACTGCTGTTCAAACCACTGAACCATTGTGTGTTATCGAATAGATTATTACTTTGTTCCACTTTGTTTTTCTAGAGTAGAAGTTGAGGTTCCTTGACATAATCACATTTCCTTGCATTTCATCCAGTCTGCTTGTATCCATTTTAGTACTGTAGTTAGTAAACACTTCGGTCATATTATAAAGTTGGGGTTGGGTGCTCATCTCTGTTAATTGTCATTCCTTTTCAAAGTAGAACCTAGGAAATGGGGGCATCCCAGCTTTGTGTCAGGTTGCTGGATTTGGGACCTCTTTTTCATGAAACATGCATGGCTTTGTTTACTTGATCTACTCCATAGGAATGAGAACAGAAACAGAAATAGATAAGGTTTGTGACACACTGGTCTTTATAGGTGTGTGTGTGTGTGTGTGTGTGTGAGAGTAAACCTCGAGAAGATGAAATAAGAGATGGCAAGAGGGAGTCAGTGGTTTATATTTTTTTGTAACTAAGAACATTGACATGTTATCTAAGTTTAGAATATGGATGAGGAGTAATGAAGTTCTTAGATGGTGTAAAATATGGGGTTAGATGAGGTCTAATAAACATTCTGTAGAATAGTTATACAAGATATGCTGAAATGTGTGTGAAAGATGAATTGCTTGGAAAGAAGGTTAATTTTAACCCATTAATTGTCTGTCTGTCTATTTTCTACAGTACCCTTTCACTGCATTGGTCATAATGTCCTATGACACTGTGTGTGAGTAATTCACAAATATTTTCAAAAATGTTTCCTTTAAGTTTATCATTATCAACTAAAGATTTAAAAAAAACGTGATATACAGCTCACACTTGTGAGACATTGTTTACATATATGTGTCTTTCGATTTATGTTGCTCTGCTGCCAGATGTATAGGGTACTCCAGAAGTATTTTCAGGCATCCGCAGTGAAGTTTTTGAGGATTATACGCGGTATAAGGAGGGCTAATCGAGAATTCAAAATGAGAGAGTTATGGCAAATTATTTAAGATAGAGGAGTTGATGAAAACCTTACATAAGGTGAAATGTAGCAAAGCAGCTTAAGAAAGGGGGTTACTGTTATTGTTGATGGGTTAGGTAGGATTTTCTGAGTGAGGTGCTTAAGGATTGCTGGATTGCATGTATTATTACCACTGTAGGAAGGCAAGAGGGGACATAGGTGAGTACAGTAAACCCTTGATTTAATAGACCAATATGGGGGAGGGGTTGTTCGTTAATGCTGAATGTCTGTTAGATCGATTGTAACCTACATGGGCCATTTTTTGGTAGATTATACAATATACAGTTCACATGCTTTCTTTTAACTCCTCTATCACTTGATGCTGTTTTGAATTGTAAGGATTGCAGAATTATTTGATACAGTCACAATTCTCAGGACACAACCTGACTGCATGATAGCTTAAGGCAGACTGAGACCGAAACAAAGCAAGTATATCTCACGTTACCAAAAACAAGTGCAATAAGAAATGCACATGGTCGTTGTTTGATGTTTGAATTTTTTTTATTTTTTAGATTAAAAATTAATGTATCATTATTTGCCTGGTCTGTTAAATCCGAAATCTGTTGTATTGGGGTCCTTTAAATCGAAGGTTTACTGTTTATGAATCACAGAGGTTAAGTGTTGAGTGTACTTTGTAAGATTTGTGGGAATATGGAAATTAGTGATTGAAAGGGTGAAGGCATGTACAGAGCTTCAGAATGGGAGGGACATTATGTTTTTAGAAGTGGTAGAGGATGTGTGGATCTGGTGTTTGCTTTGAAGAGTATGTTTGGGAAATGCTTAGAGAAACGGACGGATTTGTATGTGGCATTTATGCATCTGAAGAAAGTATGTGATATGGTTAGGGTCGTAGAAGATGCTATGAATATATGGTGTGGGAGGAATGTTATTAGAAGCAGTAAGGAATTTTTATCAAGAGTGTTAGGCATGTGTGCATGTAGGTAGAGAGGATATTGAGTGATTCCAGATGAATATGGGTCTTTAGCATGGGTGTGTGTTAACATTACTGTTTATTGATGGATGAGGTGGTGAGAGAGATAAATGTAAGGGTATTGGAGAGAGGAGTGTGTCTTTAGGGGGTGAGTGGGCCTGGAAAGTGAGTGGGTTATTGTTTGCTGTTGACAGAGCGCTCATGGCACATTTAAGTGAGAAACTGTAGAAGTCGGTGTCTGAGTTTGGGAGAGTTTGTGAAAAGAGGAAGCTGAGAGAGGCAAATGGAAGGTAGGATGTGGGCATATGAGAAATGTTGGTGTGTGGTGCATTGACAAAGTTAAGTCGCCAGTTAAAGAAAAAAGAGAGGCATATGAGGGTTACATACAGGAAAGAAGTATGAAAGATGTGGAGATCTCTCTGTATATCTGTGTCTCTGATGCCTATTCCTTTTTGGGAACTCCCTCAAGGAGGTGACCATGGCAGAAGAGTGTCCATAACTGGTGAACTCCATTGACACTTCTTATTCTTTAGTGCGTCACCCTTAACAGGCCACTGGCAGAGGGCAACTCTAGTGCAGTGTTTTCAGAGGCTTCTAACAAATGTGACTACCTTATATTCTCACCTAATGTTCCAACCTACTACTCCTACATAATGTTCCTAGCTTCTACTTCTACTTTTGTTTCTACGTAATGCACTTGTTCAGTGTTCCTACCAACAACTTATCTATTGCTCCAAAAGGCAGGACTAGTGCATAGTGCTCACCACAAGAATATTTAATGGTATGAAGAATGAGCTGTGTGAGTTAAGTGTTGTCTAGTGTTATTTTTGACCAAGAAAGATTGTATGTTTGTGGGAAGAATGCCAGCAGTTCATGTGTGGGTGAAGCAGAAAGAAAAGACAGCTACCTGGGTTATGAGTGCAACATGACAACCACTGAATTGTAGGAAGTGCTGGCTCACTGTGCAGCCATCACTAACCCTCCTGATACTCAAGCTGGTAGTACTGGTAACATACCTCTCTGGTCAGTGGGTGCCTACCAAGTACTACCTATATATACAAGAGAAAGCACCAGGAAGTCAAGAGGAAGGTGCAAAGGCTGAAAAAAGAGGACAAATGATAGTTGGGGTGATTGAGTATTGGCAATCCTCATGGAGAATAAAAGAAAAGATGTTTTGAAAGGTTGATTTTGTAAGAAAAATAATTTAATAAATGGGGACATTGGTAAAG
Source organism: Panulirus argus (assembly GCA_038088735.1). Classification (NCBI taxonomy): domain Eukaryota; kingdom Metazoa; phylum Arthropoda; class Malacostraca; order Decapoda; family Palinuridae; genus Panulirus; species Panulirus argus. Next base: position 10,469 of record JAYMFT010363982.1, read on the forward strand.
GGGGCAGATTGGGAAGTGGTCACAGCCAGAAAAAAGTGAAGAGGGTTTGGAGTGATTACTTTGAAGGATTGTTGCATATGTTTAATGAATGGGTGGCAGATGTGGGGTGTTTGTGTTTGGGAGGCAAGCTAAATGAGAGAGTTTGGCAAGTGGTGTGGCAAAAAGAGAAGAGTAAAGTAAATGGTACTGCAGTTGAATATCTTAAGAAATTGATGACTGCTATTGATTGGTTAAGTTAGTAAGGATTTTCATTGTAGGTATGGATCATGGTGAGGTGCTTTTCATTGTATGTATGGATCATGTTCAGGTGCCTGAGGATTGGCAGAATGCCTTTATAGTGCTATTGTATAAAAGTAAAGGGGCAAAGTTGAATGTTTGAATTACAGATGTATAATTTTTTTGAGAACTATGGGAGCAGAAGTGAGCAATAGAATGGATAAAGGTGCAAAATCCTGGGTGCATTGAGGAATGTGTGGAAATAAAAGTCGTTGTCCATAAGGGGAGAGGTGGGTATGTTTTGTGGCATATTGATTCCATCAATGTTGAATGGATGTGAGTTTTGGGCCATATACAAATCTGTAAAGGATGGGGTGAATGTGTTAAGAGGTGAAATATTTGGGGACAGTATTTGGTGTGAAGAGGCTTGATTGAATAAGTTATGGTAGGTTAACAGAGAAGAGTATGTGTTAGAGAGCTGAAGAGGTGTTAAAGAAGTCTCTTTCAGAAAAAAATATAAATTTTGAGCTTCAGTAAATGCATAAACTTTGTTTTATAGAAATCTATATGAATATACCAATTTAGAGGGTTCTGAACCAATTCTGTATAGCAAAAGAGGCATTTTAGATAAAAATGATTTTTTTTATGCATAAACCTTGTTTTAGAGGAATCTATGTGATTATTCCAGTTTAGAGAGTTTTGAACCAATTCTCTATAGCACAAGAGGCATTTAAGATAAAAATAATTTTTTTTTTCACTCCTGATATTCCCCATACGATAATGAGTAAGGAAATCTTCACATTACTTCTTACACAAATATTTTTCTTTTTCAGACACCATCGATCCCGTAGCCGTGATCATGACCGTAGGAGATATAGAGAAGAGAATGGTACATATTATTAGATTGCTTTTTTGTATTTTATTATTAATGTTTTTTGATATCCCTCCTGCAGGGCAAAAGAGGGCCTGCTGTTTTGCTTTTATAAGCTCATGTTAGCATATTCCAAGAGGAATCAACTGGACATGCAAAATATTGTTTGTTTGTTTATAACTATTCATCAATTGCTCAGTTTGATTTCAGAGGGTTTGCTTTAAAGATGACTAACTTATGACCATATTTATACCTTTTCATTGCTCAAGTGTAGAAGATCATATTGTACACGTTGCCTATAGTCGGAGAATTTGGGGTGCTTTTCTATCTATCAGTATATTATCATTACTCCATGCCCTGTTCCAGGAAGTGGATCAGGTATGATCTGTACAGCCTTTGAACAATCACACGCACAACCTTAACCCATGCACACAAAGTTCATCCTTCATTTGTGACCCATATATTCATTCACACCACCTCCTTATGCAGAAGGCCTCCATTACATCCAGTCCCCATTCATGGCTGGAGGATGGCTGACTGTGTGGTGAAATTGTCACTCACTGCCACCTTGGCAGCCACACAGACTAGAGGAGGTGCCCAGCTTGTGTAAATGTCTGGTTAGATTAGTTAATGGGTTGAAGGACTCCTTGATTGTAAGAAATTTCAGAAGACAAGGCCCCATGTGTGAAGAACTATCTTCCTGTACTCTTAGAATAAGTAATTATACACACACACAGTGGAAGACTATAGCCCCAACATCAGTGAGATGGAATGGAGAGGAGGTTTTGGAAATCATTGAGATTTCTGGAAGAGATGTTAATAGAATACTAAAAGGACGTGACTCATAAGGATTACAGTGCTGATGAAATTTCCCTATATGTGCTAAAGATATGTGTGGATATACTAGATAACCACTTGAATTACTGTTCAAGATGTCTCTAGAGGGAAGGAAAGTGCCAAAGGAATCGAAAAGAGTAAGAGTCATACCTGTATTATGGAAAGGAGACTAGGATCAGGCAGTGAACCACAGACTGGTCTCACTAATGAATGTGGTGTGTAAAGTTCTGGAAAATATTATTAGAAAGCAAGTGGATGACTTTTGTGGAGGAAAAATTTCATACGTGAAAGACAGCACAGTTGTAGGGAAGGAGTTCATGTGAAACTAACCTCTTAGAGTTCTATGAGAGAGTGTGCTCAGTCCTGGACAAAAGGGAAGGTGGGTAGACTGTCTGTACCTAGATTGCCATAAAGCATTAAACATTATACCACATAAGAGGCTGATTAAGAAGTTGGATCACTGAGCAGGAATAAGGGGGAAATTCCTTTGATGAAGAGAAGGTTATTGCTATAAGAAGGAACAAAGGATACATGTTAGAAGACCCTTTTCCAAATGAGTTGATGTGGCCAGTGAAGTGCCCTGGAACCATTACTCTGCCTGACCTATATTAATGACTAGCTTGAAGGTAGGGAATCCTACCTGAATGTGTTTGCAGATGATTCAAAGTCATAAAGGAAATGAAAAGCAAGGAGGATTACTTCATCTTACGAGTGGACCTAAACAGACTTCAAAGTGGGTTTGAAATGTGCTTGGTGAAATCAATCCAAGTAAAGTAAAATAATGAGGATGATACAAAGCAAGAGATTGCCTTAGTATGATCATTACCTAGTAGGAAATATGTTTGAGGAGCCTATGTGTAAGAAGGTCTTGGGAGTTGACAACGTTCCTAACCTGTTGTAAGAGTCTCATATAAAGAGAATAGTTGTGGAGACAAACTGTCAGCTAGCAGATATCAGAATGACTTTCAAGTGTACTGATACATAAATATTTAGCAAGCTATTCATATCCTACATAAGGCCAAAACTAGAATATGCTTCTCAGCTTTGTTCATTGCTCCTAAAGAAATTTAAGTGCTTCATAGAGAAGGACCAGAGGAGGGAAACAAAGATAGCATCAGAATTAAGAGAGATAAGTTACTGGGAAAGGCTAGTGACCTTAAATTTACCCATCTTGAAAGGTAGAAGAATGAGAGATGACATTTAAATTTTTAAGAGATAGATAATGTGGATAGTGGACAGGTTTTTGAGAAATGTAGGGATAGAATAGTTAGAGGACGTAACATGAATTTAAGTAAGGAACTTGAAAATATGAAAATGTAAAAAATGTTTTTATAGTATAAGAGTGGTTAATGAATGGAACAGATTGACTGAGGACATGGTTAATGCAGATGGCATGCTTTAATTTAAAAGGTTGTATGGTAGTAGAGAATGTCCAAGAGAAGGGGGCCCCATGAATATAAAACTCCCTGCTCTTACAGTACAGTTAGGTAATATCACACACACACACATACACACACACGCACGCACGCATGCACACGAGATAGAGAGAGAGAGGATCCCTCGTCAATTGGATGGAGTGTCCCAGGGTTCCGTTTTAGGATTTTTACTTTTTTTCGTATATGTGAATGACCTGCCAGAAGGTATGAACTCCTACTTGAATACGTTTGTGGATGGTGCAAATGCCATGAGGGAAGTGAAAAGCGATGAGGATTGCATCACCTTATAAGGGGATCTAGATAGACTCCAAAGTTGGTCTGATACATGGTTGATTAAATTTAATCCAAGCATGTGTAAAGTAATGGGGATGGGACAGAGTGAAAGATGAACCTGTGAGTCAGCATCATCCCTAAACTATCACCCGAGTCCCACATTTGGAGAATAGTAAAGGAGACACTCCCTTTTAGAGAATATCAGAAAACTTTCTGGTAAGTGGATAAGGAAATATTGAGCTAGCTGTTCATATCATACATAAAACCAAAACTAGAATATTCTTCTCAAGTTTGGTCACCTAACGTAAAGAAGCACAGAGAGCTGATAGAGAAGTTCCAGAGGAGGGCAACAAAGATGGTACCAAAATTAAGAGAGCAAAGTAACAGAGGCTAAAGACTTTAGATTTGCAACCTTGGAAGAGAGAAGAGTGATGGGTGATCTGTTCATAACCTCTGAATTTGTAAAACAGATTGATGACATGGACATTGAACGGTTCTTTGAAAGATATAGGAATAGAGCAACCAGTGGACATAACATGAAATTATGTTGGGAAACTTTTTACAAAAGATGTAAAGAGGTACTTTTATAGCATTTGTTTGGTGCATTAATGGAATGTAATGAATGAGGACATGGTTCCACTGTATTTCCCCAAGTCACAGGTGATCTTCCTCTCTGCTGATAGAGTGGAAGAGTACTGGAGGGAGAGAAATGGGTATGAGTGTGTGGAATGGTGTATGAAAGGAATGCTTTTAAGGACAGGGATATGAGGGGACTATTTGCCACCATCTTGATGGAAATCTTGGAGAGAAAGGGCATTAGACATAGGATAGGCAGATAAACATGATTGATGCATACATCACACATAGATTTAAGATTTTGTATGATAGTAAAGAATGTTCAGGAGATGGGACCCCGTGAGTGTAAAACTCCCTCCCTATACAGTGCAAATAGGTAATTGCACTCATGCACAGGGAAAGTTGAAAAGGATATAAAGAAAAACTTTTTTAGTATATGAGTGGTAGATGAATGGAGCAGCATGACTAAGGGCATGGTTAGTGCAGACAATATACTTAAAGACGTTGTACATTAGAAGAGAATTTTCAAGAAATTGGACCCCATGAGTGTTAAACTCCCTCCCCATACAGTACACTTAGGTAAATACACACTTCAGGATTCTTTGTGTAAGAAGGCCTTAGGAAAGTCCCACCATAGTTAAGCAGACAGACTTTATGCTAGGAAGTATTTTAAGTATATGGATGAGGAAATATTAAGCAAGCTCTTTTAACCCTCAGCATAACTGGTAAACTCTTGTGCCACTTCTTAGCCCCTTGTGCCTCACCCTTGACAGGTCACTGGCAGAGGGCAACTCCAGCATAGTGTTTCCAGATGCAGCGAGGCTCCAGTATTGTCTAAAACTAAAAGTAATATTACACCTCAGGTGTTTGTCCAAATTTAGAAGTATTATCCTGATGTAATTGGGCAACGCCTCCCCTTCAGTTCCACCCCTAAGGGGTGTACTAACGAGGTTACAAGAAGGCAGGGTGAGACTTGGCTGGAGTATCCCTTTGAGGTGCTGAAATTCAATACTTTTCTTAATTTTAAGCTTCTTTACTTTCCACTGTAGCAGCACCTCCTACCTCATTGGTTATGATACTGCCACTGCATGGAATGATGTATGCGAGGGAGGCATGTAAGGACAGGGATAAGAGGAGACCTTTGCCATAGCCACCCCTTGATGGGAATTCCCAGAGGGAATGGTTGTCAGAGATATAGAGAGAGAGATAAGCAAGCTCCTCATATCCCATATAAGGCTGAAACTAGAATATTCTTTTCAAGTTTTGCCATTACACCTAAAGAAGCACAAAGAGCTTATTGAATAGGTCCAGGGGAGGATATCAAAGATGGTATCAGAATTAAAAGTGCTGAGTCACTTTGGAAAGGCTGAAGCCTTTAAATTTGCCAACCTTGGAAGATACGAGAGTGAGGAATGACCTGATCACAACCTTCAAAAAAAAAGTTGTTAAAACAAACCAATGACATAGACATTGAACAATTCAAGAGATATAGGGGAAGAGCAACCATTCCCTTCTTTCTCCCATGATATTGTTTCCCTTCCCAGTTCTACAGGTATTATTTTGGCCACTCATGACCTGGACCTTTAGCACTTTAGCAAGTGTCTGGCTGCTGCTTCCCATAGTTTTTGTGTGGAGACTGTCCACATGAGGACTGACTGTTACAATGCCTCCTCCTTTCTTCATTTAAGAGTCAGGTCTACAAAAAAATCAAAGGGCCCTGTTTAATTTCTTCATAGTTTTCCTTTCCTTTTATCTTTTCACCAAGATGATCATGATCAGGGCATATTTTGCTTTTGCCATGGTGACCAAAAAAAGAAAAGAAAAAAGGTAGGGATGACAGGGCTGAAATTTTCAGCTAATTAGGATATATGTTAAAATTGGGTTTATTTTTCCACTTAGGACACCTAGAACCACGAGACTACTGATGGCAGCAGGGCATAGGGAGGAAACTGAGGGGGAGACATGGAGAGATGAGGTGGATTTACGGGGCATGAAGTTTTAAGCAGTGAGTGATCTCCGATTGAGGTAAGTGGCAAAAAGTTAGTAATTTTTCTCCTCTACAGGGTCTTCACCAGGTGAGTGGAAATGGTACATTGTTTGCCTGCCAGGATCTGGTGCCAGTGGTCCCTGCTAACCTGCAATAACTAAATAAATTTAGTTTTAGTATATAATTTTTCCCCATCCTGTTGATATTAGTAGATAGAAATAATTTAAGGTTTTGAAAAGATGAGCAGTGTTTAGTTATAAAGGTATGGATCATTATGTTTTTGCAGCAGATTCATTTAATTTTGTACAAATAGGATGTCTTCTTATATTTTGTAATTGTTTTCTTTGTCATTGAAAACCAGAGCAGTAAACATAAAGGTTTTCTTAATTTCAGCAAAACGATCTTTAAAGGGGGAATTAAAACATCCACAGTGCATAATAATTTATTCCCCTATACTGATTAGTGTAAAGAATTTTCAATATTGTGAAGATGACAGACTACAATAAGAGAATTTTTTGAGGCTACTTTTTCATTATTGTTTCTGTTTGGTTCCTAGCTGGGCTAAAGGGCTAACTAATGTTGGCAAAACTTATTTTGGGTGGAAAGACAGGTGAGTTACAAAGGGATTTTGTGTGTGTGTGTGTGTGTGTGTGTGTGTGTGTGTGTGTGTGTGTGTGTGTGTGTGTGTGTGTGTGTGTCATACATCAAATAAGACATGCAGTAAGCACTTTGTGCTAGCCCTACCATAATGACTAAATCTCATCATTTGTACACACACGTACACACACACACACAGTTTCTCTCTCTCTCTCTCTCTCTCTCTCTCTCTCTCTCTCTCTCTCCGCATATCATGTGAAAATGAATAACTGAATGTGATACAGCAACAGAGGACAAAAGAAGATTGAGTGCTAAATTTTCACCTAGACAAATCAGATTGGAGAGAGATCATTAAAAAGATTTTGAACAGAAATTTGAGAACCTAATGTTACTATACACATACATGAACAAAGCAAATAATAATAAATCAGAGATTGGACTCATTAAGGTGGTAGAAAAGAATGAATACAACGCTAAGGAGCTTTGCAGGTTGTTACATGAATAATAAAAATCCTGTACTCATCTCAGGATGCAATTAGAAACTAAATGTTGAACTACTGAGCCAAAATAACAGAATTACATTCATACATATTATGATATTGAAAGAGGGTGTTATCAGCCATTGATCAGCCAAATTCAGCTATCGGAGTAAATGGAATCCCACCCATTTTTCCCAGAAAGACAAAGACAGCGATAGTGAAACCGACGATGTTATTATTGAAGCTAAATCTGGATGAAAGCAACATTGATGACATTCACAAAATGGCATGTGTAACACCAGTACATGAAGGGTGATGCAAGCTAATATGTAAACAGTACAAACCCTTCACCTTGACACAGGATCTTATCAAGTGCAGCTACATTAACGAAGGTCAACATGGATTTGTACTCGGAAAAAGTATGCACACTCAAGTATTAGCTCAGTATATTAACATATGCAAGTTTGATACAAGGAAAGAGAATGGACACTTTTCCTGAGATTTTGCTGAAGCATTTGATAAAGTAAACTAGAGAATTTGCTTTCAATAACAGCTAAACAAAACATTAAGGGTAAGATAGGGAAATGGATTAGTGAGTTAAAACCCAGAAAGTTCAAAGCGGCAGGAAAAGGAACTAAAGGAACCATGTCTGAGGATGATGATGATCTGTTTGGGTACCACAAGGAACAGTGCTCCTCAGTACTCTCTTTGATAATGATATCAGACATTAAGAACAAAGTAAGGGAAAGTGGATCTTCGCTGATGACACCAGAGTGAGCAAGATGATTAGATTACTTAATCAAAAGGAATTAGAAAAAGATTTAGATATGATTTACAAATGGGTAGAGGTGAACCTGATGTAATTTGATGTTGTTAAGTTTGAGTAAATAAGTTATAGAGCAAGCAAAGATACACTGGTGACAATAGATAAAGGCCAAGCAGAGAAAATTAAACAATTGTTTTGGATTTCATGGTAAATGAAAAACTAGAATTCAGTGAACTTTGTAAGAAGATAACATTATTGAGTCAAGTAATGAGTGGTATGATATTGAAAACTTTCTTGTTAAGAGAGAGAAAATCATTGATGAAAATGTTTACTGTATGCATATGAAGCAAAATTGAATACTGCTGTGTCTTATGGTCACCAATAGAACAAATGGAAATAAACAGATTAAAAAGAATTTAGATGTTTCACAAGCAAGATTGAGGGAATAGAACATGCTACTACCAGCTTGAACTATATATCCTAGAAAGAAGAATAGAAAGAAATATGATGATTTACACGTGGTAAACTGAAGGTGTATGGGAAAATGTATTGAACCTAAAAGCTTCTCAATGAGAAAGATGCAGAGTTATTAAATCTTCAAGAATACTGTGGAACATACTGAAAATAGATCATAAAAAACTTTGTTCCTAGCTTGGAAGCTGGAATTTCTATTCAGTATACTACAAAGGGAAATAAGAAAGATGCATGAAACAGTTACTGAAACATTTAAAAGAAGACTTGATTAAAATCAGTATGAGGCAAATGCATACCATATTATTAAGACATTACAATGACATACATGAAAATTAATGTAAGGAAAGAGAATGAACACCATTTTTCTTTATTTTGTAAAATCATTTGAGAAAGTTAACCATGGAATTTCTTGGAGAAAGTAGCTGCACATAACTTTAATTCAGAAAGATGGAAGGGTGCCAGATCTGGAAGATGGATCAAAGAGTTTCTAACTAACAGAAAGTTCAAAGTAGTAGCAAATGTAACCTTGTCCGAGGAAGAAGTTCTGTCTAAGATACCACAAGAAATGGCATTGGCCTCAGCATTCTTTACGTTAATGATACTAGACATTGATCTTGAGGTAGAAGAAAGAATGGTAATGCAATTTTTGGTGTTACCAGAGTATGCAAATTGACTGGATTAGAAGCTGATCAAAAGGATATGCAAAAAGACTTAAACATGATGTATAGATGGGTTGAAGTGAATCTGATAGTATTTAATGAAGATAGATTTGAGCAATAAGTTATGGAACAAGTAAGAATGCATTGGTGATACTATATAAAGGCACAACAGAGAAAATAATTAAAAATGAAAGTTTTAAAAGATTTGGGTTTTCAGCCTAAGTGGAAAACTAGAAATCACAGAATATATTGAAAAGATAGCATTGTAAGGCCAAGTAATGTATAATATGATTCTGAGAACTTTCATTATAAGAGAGAAGAAACCTGTTGTTGAAAGTTTTTAATGTACATATAGGAAGCAAAATTTAATAATGCTCTGTCAGATGGCCACCAACAAATGGAAATAACTAAATTGGAAAGAAATTTGAAACATTTTAGGGGCAAAATTGAAGATATGGAACAATATGAACTTCCATGCTACCATGAAGGGCAGAAATAACTGGTCTTACATGGTCTAGAAAGAAGAAAAAGGTATACTGCTTATTTGGCAACAATTTAAAGGTATAAAGGAAAATATATTAAACTAGAAAGCTTGTCATCAGGGAAGAGTTAGTTAATAAATCTTCAAGAACACTGTGGATTGAAAAAAAAGTTGCAAAAATAAATGAGAGCCGATCAGGAAGCTAGAATGACTGTTTGATATACTGCCTATAGGATAAAAAGAAATATTTATGGAACAACTACAGAAACACTTAAAAAGATGATTGATATGTGGTTGAAATCATTCCCAGATGAACCCAAAATAGATTTATTATATAATGCAGGTGGCAGCAGAAGGAGATAGTCTTATTCATATGGCAAGATATATTAAGTGCTTTGTGCTAGCCCTGCCATCGTGGTAAATTATAGTCAAAGGTACTCATAGGTAGGTAGGTATTCTCTCTCTGTCCTCTCTTTTTATCCCTCTTTCTTTCTCAGTATACAAAGAAACTAAGTAACCACAGAATTTTGTTTGAGAAAGTTGTAGGAAGGTTGCCAATGACCATGGAGGTATATTAGCAGCACTGCCTGCCTGCATATCAGGAGGGTTAGTGACAGCTGCATAGTTAGCCACCACTTCAGTGGTTGTCAAGTTGCACTTCTCTGACCCAGGTAGCTGTCTTTTCTTTCAGCTTCACCCATGTGTGGACTACTCGCATTCTGTCCACAAACAGTCTCGCCTTGTCACACATAACACTTGACAACACTTAATTCATTTGTGAGTGCTATGTGCCATCCCTGTCTTTTGGCAAATTGGTAGGAGCAATAGTAGTTTGGAGCATTAGGTAGAGACATTAGGTCAAAGTAGTTGGTAGGAACATTAGGCAGAAGCATTAGGTAGTAGTAGTCTGTAGGAACATTAGGTAAGAACCTATGCAAACACTGTGCTAGAGTTGCTCTCTGCCTGTGGCCAGTTAAGGGTGAGGCACTAAAGGCTAAGAAGCAGCATTGGAGTTCACTAGTTTTGGAGACTCAATTGCTGTGGCCACCCTCTTGTGTGAGTTCCAGAATGGAACAGGCTTCACCTATTTAGATAGATAGATTGACAGATAGATAGAAGTTAAACAAAACATTAAGGGTATGATAGGAAGATGGAAAAGAGTTTTTGAAAAGTGGGTATTTCAGTGTAGTTGCTTGCACTCAAAAGCATGTCTGAGGAAGGAGATGGACTGTATGGGATACCACAAGGAATGGTTTTAGCCTTAGCACTCTTTATAATAATGGTGTTAGGCATTGACATTGAAGTAAAGGAGCGAATAGTTAGGGCCTTTTGTTGATGACACCAGAGTAAGCAGAATGATTGGATAAAAAACTGACCAAAATGAGATGCAGAAAGATTGAGACAGAATCAGCAGATGAGCAGAGGTGGACCTGATGAAATTTATCAAAGTTAGATTTGAGCAAATACATTATGGAACAAAGTAAGAATACAATGATGACTTTTTATAGAAATCCAACAGAGAAAGTGATAAAAAGTGAAATGAATGTAAAATATTTGGGTGTTATCATTGGTAAGAAACTAGAATTTTCAGGTATTTAGAAAATAGAATAATCAAGCCAAGTACTAAGTGGTGTGATTTTAGATCTTACTGAAAGAGAAAAACTAATGATTGAGGTAATTGATTTATACATAAGAAGCAGAATTTAGTACTGCAGTGTCTTTTGGTCTCCACCAAAGTAAATTAGAGAGAATTCATAAGCATGTGATGATGAGAACAAGGATGGAATTTATAACCCACCATGAACTAGAACAGTTTGAAGATATAAGGTATATGCATTGAACATAAAAGCTTTTCAGAAAGGAAGATACAGAGTTATTAAATTTAAAGAAATAGCATGGAGTTTGATAGAAATGCATGAGAAAAAAAAGTTTCGAGAGCTGAGCCCGGAAGCCAGAATCACTATTGAATGTACTACCAGGAGGATTATGGAACATTCGTAGAACATCTGCTAAAACATTTACAAGAACACATGACCTTTGATTGAGATATGTTTGATGATAGAGTGGCAGATGTAGGATGTATAGGTTGGGGTGGGGGGGGGTGGAAAGTGTGAGAGTCAGAGAGAGTGGTGTGGTGGAGAGAGAGAAAGTGGTGAAAGCCTTGTGGAAGATGAAGTGCAGCAAGGTGGCAGGATTGGATGGTATTACAGCTGAATTTATTAAGAAAGGAGGTGACTGTGTTGTTGATTGGTTGGTAAGAATATTCACTGTATGTATGGGTTGTGGTGAAGTGTCTGAGGATTGGCGGAATGCATGTATAGTGCCATTTTACAAAGGCAAAGGGGATAAAGGTGAGTGTTCAAACTATAGAGGTATAAGTTTGTTGAGTATTCCTGGAAAATTGTA
>JAYMFT010363992.1:0-22524 GCA_038088735.1 Panulirus argus
CAGGGAAAGTATTTACAAATTTCTGAGAAAGTGAAAAACATGTCTCTTGAAATGAGCCAGGTCATAGTTATTGGGAATGTTCGTATGCCTCTAGATTCCCTCAAGCACCACAGGTCCGTACCTGTGGCGATTTTAGGTTCACAAAACTGCCTCGCATGAATCGGGTATTAACTAAACATGTTCGTATGGCTCCCTAGACTCTTTGAAGCACCACAGGTCCCTACCTGTGGCGATTTTAGGTTTAGAAAAGTGCTCTTTATACCTCGGGTATATTATATTGACATATTTGTATAGCTCCCTAGACGCCCTCAAGCACAACAGGTCCATACCTGTGGCGATTTTAGGCTCAGAAAAGTGCCCCGTATGACTCGGGTATATTATATCAACATGTTCATATGGCTTCCTAGAATTCTTAAAGTACCACAGGTCCATATCTGTGGCAATTTTAGGTTCAGAAAAGTGCTCTGTATGACTCGGGTATATTATCTCAACATGTTCGTATGGCTCCGTAGAAGCCCACAAAAGTGCATCGTATGAATCAGGTATATTACCTCAAAATGTTCGTATGCCTCTCTAGATTCCCTTAAGCACCACAGTCCGTACCTGTGGCGAATTTAGGATCAGAAAACTGTCTCTCATTGTTTGGGGGTATTACATAAATATGTTCGTATGGCTCCCTAGACTCTTTGAAGCACCATAGGTCCGTACCTGTGGCGATTTTAGGTTCAGAAAAGTGCCCTGTATAACTCGCGTATATCATATTAACATTCGTATAGCTACCTAGACGCCCTCAAGCACCACAGGTCCGTATCTGTTGCGATTTTAGGCTCAGAAATGTGCCCCGTATGACTTGGGTACATTATCTCAACATGTTCATATGGCTCCCTAGATGCCCTCAAACACCAATTTTAGGCTCAGAAAAGTGCCCTGTGTGACTTGGGTATATGTTTGTATGGCTCCCTAAATGCCCTAAATTACCACAGGTCTGTACCTGTGGCAAATTTAGGTTCAGAAGAGTGCTCCGTATGATTCGGGTACAATATCTCAACATGTTCGTATGGCTCCATAGAAGCCCACAAGCACCACATGTCCATACCTGTGGCAATTTTAGGTTCAGAAAACTGCGTCGCAAGATTCGGGGATATTACCTAATCATGTTCGTGTGGCTTCCTGGACTCTGAAGCACCACAGGTCTCTACCTGTGGCGATTTTAGGTTCAGAATAGTGCTCCCTATAACTCGGGTATGTTATATTGACATGTTCGTGTAACTCCCTAGACGCCTTCAAGCACCACAGGTTCGTACATGTGGCGATTTTAGGCTCAGAAAAGTGCCCCTGTATGACTCGGGTATATTATCTCAACACGTTCGTATGGCTCCCTAGATGCCCTCAAGTACCACAGATTCGTACCTGTGGCGATTTTAGGCTGAGAAAAGTGCCTCGTATGACTCGGCTATATCATAACAACAGGTTTGTAAGGTTCTCTAGACGCCCTCAAGCACCATAGGTCCGTCCGTACCTGTGGCAATTTTAGGTTCATAAAAGTGCCACGTATGAATCGGGTATATTATCTCAAAATGTTTGTATGGCTCTCTAGATTCCCTCAAGCACCTGTTGCGATTTTAGGTTCAGAAAACTTCCTCGCATGATTCAGGTGTATTACCTAAACATGTTCGTATGGCTCCCTAGACTCGTTGAAGCACCACAGGTTCATACCTGTGGCGATTTTAGGTTCAGACAAGTGCTCCGTATAACTCGAGTATATTATATTGACATGTTCGGATAGCTCCATAGATGCCCTCAAGCACCACAGGTCTGTACCTGTGGCGATTTTAGGCTCAGAAATGTGCCCCGTATTACTCGGGTATATTATCTCAATCTGTTCATATGGCTCCCTAGATGCCCTCAAGTGCCACAGATCCGTACCTGTGGTGATTTTAGGCTCAGAAAAGTGAGTCGTATGACTCGGGTATATCTTATCAACATGTTCGTATGGCGATTTTAGGTTCAGAAAAGTGCTTAGTATAATTCGGGTACATTATCTCAACCTGTTTGTATGGCTGCCTAAATGCCCTCAAGGACCACAGGTCCATACCTGTGGTGATTTTAGGCTCAGAAGAGTGCTCCGTATGATTCGTGTATATAATCTCAACATGTTCGTTTGTCTCCCAAGATGTTTCAAGTACCACAGGTCCGTATCTGTGGCAATTTTAGGTTCAGAAAAGTGCCCCTTATGACTTGGATATATTATCTCAACATGATTATATGGCTCCCTAGACACCCTCAAGCACCACAGGTCCGTATGTGTGGCAGTTCTAGGCTCAGAAAAGTGCCCCGTATGAATTGGTTTTATTGCCTGAACATGTTCCTGTGGCTCCCTAGAAGCCCTCAAGCACCACAGGTCCATATCTGTGGTGATTTTAGGTTCAGAAAAGTACTCCGTATAACTCGGTTATATTATCTCAACATGTTTGTGTGGCTCCCTAGACGCCTTCAAACACTACAGGTCCGTACCTGTTGCAATTTTAGGCTCAAAAAAGTGCCCAGTAAGACTTGGGTATATTATCTCAACATATTTGTATGGCTTCCTAGACGCCCTAAAGTACCACAGGTCTGTACCTGTGGCAATTTTAGGTTCAGAGAAGTGCTCCGTATGACTCATGTATATTATCTCAACATGTTCGCATGGCCTTCTAGAAGCCCACAAGCACCACAGGTGGCAATTTTAGGTTGTAAAAAGTGCCTCGTATGAATTGGGTATATTACCTCAACATATTCGTATGGCTCTCTAGATTCCCTCAAGCACCACAGATTGTACCTGTGATGATTTTTGGTTCAGAAAAGGTCTCCGTGTAATTTGGATGTGTTATCTTGTTTGTATATTTCCCTAGAGACCTCAAGCACCACAGGTCCATACCTGTGGCGATTTTAGGCTCATAAAAGTGCCCCGTATGACTTGGGTATATTATCACAACATGTTCGTTTGGCTCCCTAGACGCCCTCAAGTACCACAGGTCCTTACCTGTGGCAATTTTAGGTAAAGAAAAGTGCCCCGTATGACTCGGGTATATTATCTCAACATGTTTGCATGGCCTCCTTGAAGCCAACAAGCACCACAGGTGGCAATTTTAGGTTGTAAAAAGTGCCTCGTATGAATTGGGTTTATTACCTCAACATGTTCGTATGGCTCTCTAGATTCTCTCAAGCACCACAGATTTTACCTGTGGCGATTTTGGTTCAGGAAAGGTCTCCGTATAATTCGGATATGTTATTTTAATTTGTTTGTATGTTTTCCTAGAGACTTCAAGCACCACAAGTCCGTACCTGTGGCGATTTTAGGCTCATAAAAGTGCCCCATATGCCTTGGGTATATAATCACAATATGTTCGTTTGGCTCCCTAGATGCCCTCAAGTACCACAGGTCCTTACCTGTGGCAATTTTAGGTAAAGAAAAGTGCCCCGTATGACTCGTGTATATTATCTCGACATGTTTGTATGGCTCCCTAGACGCCCTCAAGCACCACAGGTCCCCGTATCTGTGGCAGTTTTAGTCTCAGAAAACTACCCGGTATGACTTGGTTGTATTGCCTCATTATGTTCATATGGCTCCCTAGAAGCCTTGAAGCACCACAGGTCCGTACCTATGGTGATTTTAGGTTCAGAAAAGTACTCCGTATAACTCGGGTATATTATCTCAGTATGTTCGTATGGCTCCCTAGAAGCCCTAAAGCACCACAGGTCCATAACTTTGGTGATTCTAGGTTCAGAAAAGTACTCCATATAAGTCGGGTATATTGTCTCAACATGTTCATATGGCTCCTTAGACGCCCTCAAACCCCACAGGTCCATACCTGTGGTGATTTTAGGCCTAGAAAAGTGCCCCATATGACTTGGGTATATTATCTCAACATGTTCATATGGCTCCCTAGACGCCCTAAAGTACCACGGGTTCGTACCTGTGGCAATTTTAGGCTCAAAAAAGTGCTCCATATGACATGGGTATAGTATCTCAACATATTCATATGGCTCCCTAGAAGCCCACAAGCACCACAGGTCCGTACCTGTGGCAATTTTAGGTTTAAAAAAGTGCCTTGTATGAATCGGGTATAGTACCTTAAAATGTTTGTGTGCCTCTCTAGATTCCCTCAGTCACCACAGGTCCATACCTGTGGCGATGTTAGGCTCAGAAAACTGCCTCGTATGTATCGGGGATATTACCTAAACATATTCGTATGGCTCCCTAGACTCTTTGAAGCACCCGCCACAGGTCCGTACCTGTGGTGATTTTAGGTCCAGAAAAGTGCTCCGTATATCACGGGTACATTATATTGACATGTTCGTATAGCTCCCTAGATGCCCTCGAGCACCACAGGCCCATACCTGTGGCGATTTTAGGCTCAGAAAAGTGCCCCGTGTGACAAGGGTATATTATTTCAATATGTTTGTATGGCTCCCTTGATGCCCAAAAGTACCACAGGTCCGTATCTGTGGAAATTTTAGGTTCACAAAAGTGCTCCGTATGACTCGGGTATATTATATCAATATGTTTGTATGGCTCCGTAGAAGCCCACAAGCCCCACAGGTCCATACCTGTTGCGATTTTAGGCTCAGAAAAGTGCCCCGTATAACTTGGGTATATTATCTCAACATGTTCGTATGGCTCCCTAGTAGCCCTCAAACACCACAGGTCTGTCCGTACCTGTGGCGATTTTTGGCTCATAAAAGTGCCCCGTATGACTCGGGTGTATTATCTCAACATGTTCGTATGGCTCCCTAGACGTCTTCAAGTACCACAGATCCATACCTGTGGCGATTTTGACATAGGAAAGTTTTTTGTATGACTCAGGTATATCATATCAACATGTTCCTATGGCTCCATACCTGTTGCGATTTTAGGTTCAGAAAAGTGCTCCATATAATTTGGGTATATCATCTCAACTTGTTTGTATGGCTCCTCAGACGTTGTCAAGGACCACAGGTCCTTACCTATGGCAATTTTGGGCTGAGAAAAATGCCCCACCTGACTCGGTTATATAATCTCAACATGTTTGTTTGGCTCCCTAGACGCCCTCAAGTAATACAGGTCCGTACCTGTGCCAGTTTTTGGTTCAGAAAAGTGCCCCTTATGACTTGGGTAAATTAT
The DNA here is from genome assembly GCA_038088735.1 of Panulirus argus. NCBI lineage: Eukaryota > Metazoa > Arthropoda > Malacostraca > Decapoda > Palinuridae > Panulirus > Panulirus argus. Next base: position 5,144 of record JAYMFT010363992.1, read on the forward strand.
CTCAACATGTTCCTATGGCTCCCTAGATGCAATTTTAGGCTCAGAAAAGTGCCTCGTTTGACTTGGGTATATCATATCAAGATGTTCGTGTGGCTCCCTAAATGCCCTGAAGTACCACAGGTCCATACCTGTGGCAATTTTAGGTTCAGAAAAGTGCCCCACATGACCTGGGTATATTAACATGTTTATATGGTTCACTAGACACCCTCAAGCACCACAGGTCCATATCTGTGGCAGTTTTAGGCTCAGAAAAGTGCCCTGTATGACTTGGTTGTATTACCTTAATATGTTCCTATTGCTCCCTAGAAGCCCTCAAGCACCACAGGTCCGTACCTGTGGTGATTTTACGTTCAGAAAAGTACTCTGTATAACGCAGGTATGTTATCTCAACATGTTCATGTGGCTCCCTAGACGCCGTCAAACACCACAGGTCCGTATCTGTGGTGATTTTAGGCTCCGAAAAGTGCCCCGTATGACTTGTGTATATTATCTCGACATGTTCGTATGGCTCCCCAGACACCCTAAAGTACCACAGGTCAGAACCTGTGGCAATTTTAGGTTCAGAAAAGTTCACCGTGTGACTCACGTATATTATCTCAACATGTTCGTATGGCTCCTTAGAAGCCCACAAGCACTACAGGTCCGTACCTGTGGCAATTTTAGGTTCAAAAAGTGTCTCGTATGAATTGGGCATGTTACCTCAACATGTTCGTATGGCTCTCTAGATTCCCACAAATACCACAAGTCCGTTCTTGTGGTGATTTTAAGTTTAGAAAAGGTCTCCGTATAATTCAGATATGTTATCTCAACTTCTTTTTATTTTTCCCTAGACGCCCTCAAGCACCACATGTCCATACATGTGGCGATTTTAGCCTCAGAAGAGTGCCTCGTATGACTAAGGTATATTATCTCAACATGTTCGTTTGGCTCCCTGGATGCCCTCAATTACCTGTGGCAATATTAGAGAAAGAAAAGTGCCCCGTATGACACGGGTATATTATCTCAGCATGTTTGTATGGCTCCCGAGACGCCCTCCAGCCCCACAGGTCCATATCTCTGGCACTTTTAGGATCAGAAAAGTGCCCCGTATGACTTGCTTATATTGCCTCAACATGTTAATATGTCTCCCTAGAAGCCCTGAAGCACCACAGGTCCGAACCTTTGGTCATTCTAGGTTCAGAAAAGTACTCTGTATAACTCTTGTATATTATCTCAACATGTTCATATGGCTCCCTAGACACCCTGAAACACCACCTGTTGCGATTTTAGGTTCAGAAAAGGTCTCCATATAATTCGGATATGTAATCTTAAATTGCTTGTGTTTCCCTAGACGCCCTTAAGTACCACAGGTCCATACCTGTGGCGATTTTAGGCTCAGAAAAGTACCCCGTATAACTCGGGTATATTATCTCAACATATTCGTTTGGCTTCCTAAACGCCCTAAAGTACCACAGGTCCGCACCTGTGGCAATTTTTAGATAAAATAAGTGCCCCATATAACTCGGGTATATTACCTTAATATGTTTATATGGCTCAGAAAAGTGCCCCGTATAACTTGGTTATATTATCTCAACATGTTCGTATGGCTCCGTAGAAGCCCACAAACACCTGTGGCAATTTTAGGTTGAAAATAGTGCCTCGTATGAAATGGATATATTACCTCTAAATGTTCGTATGCCTCTCTAGATTCCCTCAAGCACCACAGGTCCATACTTGTGGCGATTTTAGGTTCACAAACTACCTCGCATGATTCGGGGATATTACTTAAATATGTTTGTATGGCTCCCTAGACTCTTTGAAACACCACAGGTCCGTACCTGTGACGATTTTAGGTTCAGAAAAGTGCTCCGTATAACTCGGTTATATTGTATTGACATGTTCGTATAGCTCCCTAGACACCCTCAAGCACCATAGGTTCGTACTTGTGGCACTTTTAGGCTCATAAAAGTGCCCCGTATGACTTGGGTATATTATCTCAACACGTTCGTGTGGCTCCCTAGACGCCCTTAAACACCACAGATCCATACCTGTGGCGATTATAGGTTCAGAAAAGTGCTTCGTAAAATTCGAGTATATTATGTCAACTTGTTTGTATGGCTCCCTAAACTCTCAATTACCACAGGTCCATACGTGTGGCAATTTTAGGCTCAGAAAAGTGCCCAGTTTGACTCGGGTAATAATCTCAACATGTTCATTTGGCTCCCTAGATGCCCTCAAGTACCACAGGTACATACCTGTGGCAATTTTAGGTTCAGAAAAGTGCCCCGTATGATTCGGTTATATTATATCAACATGTTTATATGGCTCCCTAGATGCCCTCAAGCACCATAGGTCCGCATCTGTGGCAGTTTTAGGCTCAGAAAAGTGCCCCGTATGACTTGGTTGTATTGCCTCAACCTTTTCATATAGCTCCCTTGAAGCCCTGAAGCACCACAGGTCCGTACCTTTGGTGATTCTAGGTTCAGAAAAGTGCACCGTATAACTCGGGTATATTGTATCAACATGTTCATATGGCTCCCTAGATACCCTCAAACACCACAGGTCTGTATCTGTGGCGATTTTTGGCTCAGAAAAGTGCCTCATATGACTTGGACATATTATCTCAACATGTTCCTATGGCTCCCTAGATGCCCTAAAGTACCACAGGTCCATACCTGTGACATTTTAGTTCAGAAAAGTGCTCTCTATGACTCGGGTATATTATCTCAACATGTTTGTATGGCTTCGTATAACTCGGGTATATTATATTGACATGATCGTATAGGTTCAAAAAAGTGCCTTGTATGAATCGGGTATATTACCTCAAAATGTTCGTATGGCTCTCTAGATTCCCTCAAGCATCACAGGTCTGTACATGTGGCGATTTTAGGCTCAGAAAACTACCTCGCATGATTCAGGGGTATTACCTAATCATGTTCGTATGGCTCCCTAGACTTTGAAGCACCACAGGTCTGTACTTATGGCGATTTTAGATTCAGTAAAGTGCTCCATATAACTTGGAAATATTATTTTGACATGTTCGTATAGCTCCCTACATGCCCTCAAGCACTACAGGTCTGTACCATTGGCGATTTTAGTCTCAGAAAAGTACCCCATATGACTCGGGTATATTATTTCAACATGTTCGTTTGGCTCCCTAGACACCCTCAAGTGCCACAGATCCATATCTGTGGCAATTTTAGGCTCAGAAAAGTGTCTCGTATGAATCGGATATATCATATCAACATGTTCGTATGGCTCCCTATATGCCCTCAAGCACCACAGGTCCATACCTGTGGCGATTTTAGGTTCAGAAAAGTGCTCCGTATAATTTCGGTATATTATCTCAACATGTTTATATGGCTCCTTATACTCTCTCAAACACCACAGTTCCGTACCTTTTGCGATTTTAGGCTCAGAAAAGTGCCCCATATGACTCGGGTATATTATCTCAACATGTTTATATGGCTCCCTAGACACCCTCAAGCACCTCAGGTGCAGTTTTAGGCTCAGAAAAGTGTCGTGTATGACTTGGTTGTATTGCCTCAACATATTCCTATGGCTCCCTAGAAGCCCTCAAGCACCACAGGTCCATACCTTTGGTGATTTTAGGTTCAGTAAAGTACTCCGTATTACTCGGGTATATTATGTCAACATGTTCGTATGGCTCCCTAGACGCCATCAAACACCACAGGTCCATACCAGTTGCAATTTTAGGCTCAGAAAAGTGCCCCGTATGACTTGGGTATATTATCTCAGCATGTTCGTATGGCTCCTTAGACGCCCTAAAATACCACAGGTCCGCACCTGATGCAATTTTAGGTTCAGAGAAGTTGTCCGTATGACTCGCGTATATTATCTAAATATGTTCGTATGGTTCCCTAGAAGCCCACAAGCACCACAGGTCCGTACCTGTGGCAAATCTAGGCTCAAAAAAGTTCCTCTTATGAATTGGTTATATTACCTCAACATGTTTGTATGGTTCTCTAGATTCCCTCGAGCACCACAGGTCCGTGCCTGTGGCGATTTCAGGTTCAGAAAACGTCTCCGTATAATTCGGCTGTGTTATCTCAACTTGTTCTCATGATTCCCTTGACACCCTCAAGCACCACAGGCCCGTACCTGTGGCAATTTTAGGTAAAGAAAAGTGCCCCTATGACTCTGGTATATTATCTCAAGATGTTTGTATGGCTCCCTAGACCCCCTAAAGTACCACAGGTCCATACCTGTGGAAATTTTAGATTCAGAAAAGTGCTCCATATGACTTAGATATATTATGTCAACATGCCTCATATGAATCGGTTATATTACCTTAAAATGTTTGTATGCCTCTCTAGATTCCCTCAAGCACCACAAGTCTGTACCTGTGGCGATTTTAGGTTCAGAAAACTGCCTCGCATGAATTGGGGGTATTACCTAAACGTTTGTATGGCTCCCTAGACTCTTTGAAGCATCACAGGACCGTACCTGTGGCAATTTTAGGTTCAGAAAAGTGCTCCGTATAACTCGGGTATATCATATTGACATGTTCGTATAGCTCCCAAGATGCACTGAAGCACCAAAGGTCCGTACCTGTGGCGATTATAGGCTCAGAAAAGTTCACCGTATGACTTGGGTATATTATCTCAACATGTTCGTATAACTCCTTAGACGCCCTACAGTACCACAGGTCCGTACCTGTGGCAATTTTAGGTTCAGGAAAGTGCTCCGTATGACTCGGGTATATTATCTCAACATGTTCGTATGGCTCCCTAGAAGCCCACAAGCACCAAAGGTGCTTTTAGGTTAAAAAAATTGCCTCGTATGAATCAGGTATATTACCTCAAAATTTTAGTATGCCTCTCTAGATTCCCTGAGGCACCACATGTCCGTACCTGTGGCGATTTTAGGTTCAGAAAATTGCCTCGCATAATTTGGGGGTATTACCTAAACATGCTCGTATGGCTCCCTAGACTCTTTGAAGCACCACAGGTGCTTTTAGGTAATTTTAGGTTCAGAAAAGTGCTCCGTATAACTCAGGTATATTATATTGACATGTTCGTATAGCTTCCTAGACACCCTCAAGCACCATAGGTCCGTACCCCTGGCGATTTTAGGTTCAGAAAAGTGCCGCGTATAACTCAGGTATATCATAACATGTTAGTATGGCTCCCTAGTCACTTTCAAGCCCCACAGGTCCATACCTATGGCGATTTTTGGCTCAGAAAAGTGCTCCGTATAGTTTCGCTGTATTATCTTGTCTTGTTTGTATGGCTCCCTAAACGCCCTCAAGGACCACAGGTCCATACCTGTGGCGATTTTAGCCTCAGAAAAGTGCCCCGTATGACTCGGGTATATTATCTCAACATGTTTATATGCCTCCCTAGACGCCCTCAAGCACCACGTGCCCACATCTATGGCAGTTTTTGGCTCAGAAAAGTGCCCCGTATGACTTGGTTGTATTGCCTCAACGTGTTCATATGGCTCCCTTGAAACCCTCAAGCACCTTTGGTGATTCTAGGTTCAGAAAAGTAATCTGTATAACTCAAGTATATTAATCTCAACATGTTCATATGGCTCCCTAGATGCCCTCAAACACTACAGGTCCATATCTGTGGTGATTTTAGGCTCAGAAAAGAGCCCTGTATGACTTAGGTATATTATCTCAACATGTTCGTATGGTTCCCTAGAAGCCCACAAGCACCACAGGTCCGTACATATGACAATTTTAGGTTTTAAAGTTCTTCATATGAATCGGGTATATTACCTCAAAATATTCGTATGCCTCTCTAGATTCCCTCAAGCACCACAGGTGGCGATTTTAGACTCGGAAAAGTGCCCTATGTGACTCGTGTATATAATCTCAACTTTTTAGGTTCAGAAAACTGCCTCGCATGATTCGGGGGTATTACCTAAACATGTTCGTATGGCTCCCAAGACTCTTTGAAGCACCACATTTCCGTACCTGTGGCAATTTTAGGTTCAGAAAAGTGCTCCGTATAACTCGGGTATATTGACGTTTATATAGCTCCCTAGACACCCTCAAGCACCACAGGTCCATATGTGTGGCGATTTTAGGCTTAGAAAAGTGCCCTGTATGATTCGGGTATATTATCTTAACATGTTCTTATGGCTTCCTAGATGCCCTGAAGCACCACAGGTCCGTAACTGTGGCGATTTTAGGTTCAGAAAAGTGCTCTGTATAATTCGTGTATCTTATCTCAACTTTCTGTATGGCTTCCAAGATGCTCTCAAGGACCATAGGTCCGTACCTATGGCAGTTTTAGGATCAGAAAAGTGCCCCGTATGACTCGGTTATATAATCTCAACATGTTCGTTTGGCTCCCTAGACGCCCTCAAGTACCACAGGTTCGTACGTTTGGGAATTTTAGGCTCAAGAAATTGCCCCGTATGACTCGGTTATATTATCTCAACATGTTTATATGGCTCATTAGATGCCCTCAAGCACCACAGGTCCGCATCTGTGGCAGTTTAGGGTCAGAAAAGTGCCCCGTATGACTTGATTGTCTTGCCTCAACATGTTCATATGGCTCCCTTGAAGCCTTGAAGCACCACAGGTTCGTACATTTGGTGATTCTAGGTTCAGAAAAGTGCTCCGTATGACTCTGGTATATTATCTCAACATATTCATATTACTCTCTAGAAGCCCACAAGCACCACAGATCCATACCAGTGGCAATTTTATATTAAAAAAAGTGCCTTGTAAGAATCGAGTATATTACATCAAAATGTTCGTATGGCTCCCTAGATTCCCTCAAGCACCATAGGTCCATACCTGTGGCGATTTTAAGTTCAGAAAACTACCCAGCATGATTTGGGGGTATTGCCTAAATATGTTCGTATGGCTCCCTAGACTCCCTGTGGTGATTTTGGGTTCAAAAAAGTGCTACGTATAACTCGGGTATATTATATTCACATGTTCGTATGGCTCCCTAGATACACTCAACTACCATATGAATCGGGTATATCATATCAACATGTTCGTATGGCTCCCTAGATGCCCTTAAGCATCACAGGTCTGTACCTGTGGCGTTTTTAGGTTCAGAAAAGTGCTCCGTATAACTCGGGAATCTTATCTCAACTTGTTTGTATGGTTCCCTAGACGCCCTGAAGGACCACAGGTCTCTCCGTACCTGTGTCAATTTTACGATCAGAAAATTGCCTCGTGTGACTCGTATATATAATCTCAACATGTTCATTTGGCTCCCTAGACGCCCTCAAGTACCAATTTTAGGTTCAGAAAAGTGACCCGTATAACTTGGGTATATTATCTCAATATGTTTATATGGCTCACTAGATGCCCTCAAACACCACAGTTCCATACCAGATGCGAGTTTAGGCTTAGAAAAGTGCCCCTTATGACTTGGGTATATTATCTCAACATGGCTCCCTAGATGCCCTGAAGTATCACAGGCAATTTTAGGTTCAGAAAAGTGCCCCGTATGACTCGGGTATATTATCTGAACGTGTTTATGTGGCTCCCTAGACACCCTCAAGCACCACAGGTCCATATCTGTGGCAGTTTTAGGCTCAGAAAAGTTCCCTGTATGACTTGGTTTTATTGCCTCAGCATGTTCCTATGGCTCCCTAGAAGCTCTCAAGCACCACAGGTCCGTACCTTTGATGATTTTAGGTTAAAGAAAAGTACTCCGTATAACTTGGGTATATTATCTCAACATGTTCGTATGGCTCCCTAGATGCACTCAAGGACCACCGGTCCATACCTGTGGTGATTTAAGGCTCAGAAAAATGCCCCGTATGACTTGGGTATATTATCTTAACATGTTCGTATGCCTCCCTAGATGCTCTAAAGTACCACAGGTCCGTACTTGTGGCGATTTTAGGTTCAGAAAACTGACTCACTTAATTCGGGGGTATTACCTAAACATATTCATATGGCTCCATAGACTCTTTGAAGCACCGCAGGTTCAGAAAAGGGCTCTGTATAACTTGGGTAAATTATATTGACATGTTCTTATGGCTACCTAGATGCCCTCAAGCACCTGAGGTCCGTACCAGTGGCGATTTTAGGCTCAGAAAGCTCAGAAAAGTGCCCCGTATGAGCCGGGTATATTATCTCAACATGTTCGTATGATTCATTAGACGCCTTCAAGTACAACAGGTCCTTACTTATGGCGATATTATGTTCAGAAAAGTGCTCTCTATAATTCGGGTATATTATCTTAACTTGTTTTTATGGCTCCCTAGACGCCCTCAAGCACCACAGGTCCGTATCTGTGGCAGTTTTAGGCTCAGAAAAGTGCCCCGAATGACTTGGTTGTATTGCCTCAACATGTTCATATGGCTCCCCACAAGCCCTCAAGCTTGGTAATTTTAGGTTCAGAAAAGTACTCCGTATAACTCGGGTATATTATCTGAACATGTTCGTATGACTCCCTAGATGCCCTCAAACACCACAGGTCCGTTCCTCTGGCGATTTTAGTATCAGAAAATTGCACCATACGACTTGGGTATATAATCTGAACATGTTCATATGTTTCCCTAGAAGCCTTGAAGCACCTCAGGTCCATGCCTTTGGTGATTCTAGGTTCAAAAAATTACTCCATATAACTTGGGTATATTATCTCAACATGTTCGTATGGTTCCCAGGACGCCGTCAAACACCACAGGTCCGTACCTGTTGCGATTTTAGGCTCAGAAAAGTGCCCTGTATGACTTGGGTATATTATCTCAACATGTTCATATGGCTCCCTAGATGCCCTAATGTACCCACAGGTTCAGAAATTTGCTCCGTATGACTCGCATATATTATATCAACATGTTCGTATGGCTCCCTAGAAGCCCACAAGCACCACAGATCCGTACCGGTGGCAATTTTAGGTTCAAAAAAGTGCCTTGTATGAATTGGTTATATTACCTCAACATGTTCGTATTGCTCTGTAGATACCCTCAAGCACCACAGGTCAGTGCCTATGGCGCTTTTAGGTTTAGAAAAGGTCTCCGTATAATTTGGATATGTTATCTTGTTTGTATGTTTCCCTAAATGCCCTCAAGCACCACAGGTCCATACCTCTGGCAATTTAAGGTAAAGAAAAGTGCCCCATATGACTTGGGTATAATATATCAACATGTTTGTATAGCTCCCTAGATGCCCTCAAGGACCACAGTTTTAGGCTCAGAAAAGTGTTTTGTATGACTTGGTTGTATTGCCTCAACATGTTCATATGGTTCCCTAGAAGCTCTCAAGCACCACAGGCACCTTTGGTAATTTTAGGTTCAGAAAAGTACTCCGAATAACTCAGTTATATTATCTCAACATGTTCGTATGACTCCCTAGATGCCCTTAAACACCACAGGTCCATACCTGTCGCAATTTTAGGCTCTGAAAAGTGCCCCGTATGACTTGGGTATATTATCTCAACATGTTCATATGGCTCCCTAGATGTCCTAATGTACCACAGGTTCAGAAATTTGCTCCGTATGACTTGCATATATAATATCAACATGTTCGTATGGCTCCCTAGAAGCCCACAAGCACCACAATTTTAGGTTCAAAAAAGTGCCTTGTATGAATTGTTTATATTACCTCAACATGTTCGTATTGCTCTGTAGATACCCTCAAGCACCACAGGTCTGTGCCTATGGCGATTTTAGGTTTAGAAAAGGTCTCCGTATAATTTGGATATGTTATCTCAACTTGTTTGTATGTTTCCCTAAACGCCCTCAAGCACCACAGGTCCATACCTCTGGCAATTTTAGGCTCAGAAAAGTGCCCCGTATGACTCGGGTATATTATCTCAACATATTCATATGGCTCCCTAGAAGGCCACAAGCACCTTTGGTGATTCTAGGTTCAGAAAAGTACTCCGTATAACTCGGGTATATTATCTCAACATGTTCGTATGGTTCCCTAGAAGCCCACAAGAACCACAGGTTCAGGAAACTGCCTTGCATGATTCGGGGTTATTACCTAAAGATGTTTGTATGGCTCCCTAGACTCTTTCAAGCACCACAGGTCCATACATGTGGTGATTTTAGGCTTAGAAAAGTGCCTCGTATGACTCGGGTATATCATATTAACATGTTTGTATTGCTCCCTAGATGCCCTGAAGCACCACAGGTCTGTACTTGTGACGATTTTAGGTTCAGAAAAGTGCTCCATATAATTTGGGTATATTAACTTGTTTGTATGGCTCCCTAGATGCCCTCAAGGACCACAGGTCCCTACTTATGGCGATTTTAGGCTCAGAAAAGTGCCCCGTATGACTTGGGTATATTATCTCAAAATGTTCATATTTCTCCCTAGAAGCCCTCAATCACCATAGGTCCGTACCTTTGGTGATTCTAGGTTCAGAAAAGCACTCCGTATAACTCAGGGATATTATCTTAATATTTCATATTGCTCCCTAGACACCCTCAAACACCAGAAAAGTGCCCCGTATGACTCGGGTATATTATCTCAACGTGTTCATATGGCTCCCTAGACGCCCTAAAGTACCACAGGCCTGTACCTGTGGCAATTTTAGGTTTAGAAAAGTGCTCCGTATGACTCACATATATTATCTCAACATATTCGTATGGCTCCCTAGAAGCCCACAAGCACCACAGGTCCGTACCTGTGGAAATTTTAGGTTCAAAAAAGTGTCTCATATGAATTGGGTATATTACCTCAACATGTTCATATGGCTCTGTAATTACCCTCAAGCACCACATTCCGTGCCTGTGGCGATTTTAGGTTTAGAAAAGGTCTCCATATAATTCAGATATTTTACCTCAACTTTTTTGTGTTTCCCTATACGCCCTCAAGCACCAAAGGTCCCTACCTGTGGCGATTTTAGGCATAGAAAAGTGCCCCGTATGACTTGGGTATATTATCTCAACATGTTCGTTTTGCTCCCTAGATGCTCTCAAGTACCACAGGACCGTACCTGTGGCAATTTTAGGTAAAGAAAATTGCCCCGTATGACTTGGGTATTTTATCTCAACATGTTTGTATGGCTCCCTAGATGCCCTCAAGCACCACAGGTCTGTATCTGTGGCAGTTTTAAGCTCAGAAAAGTGCCCCGTATGACTTGGTTGTATTGCCTCAACATATTCATATGGCTCCGTAGAAGCCCTCAAGCACCACAGGTCTGTACCTTTGGTAATTTTAGGTTCAGAAAAGTACACCAAATAACAAAGGTATATTATCCCAACATGTTCGTATGACTCCCTAGATGCCCTCAAACACCACAGGTCCATTCTGTTGGTGATTTTAGGATCAGAAAAGTGCCCCGTATGACTTGGGTATATTATCTCAACATGTTCATATGTCTCTCTAGAAGCTCTGAAGCACCACAGGTCCGTACCTTTGGTGATTCTAGGTTCAGAAAAGTACTCCGTATAACCTGGGTATATTATATCATCATGTTCATATGGCTCCCCTAGATGCCCTCAAATACCACAGGTCCATGTGTACCTGTGGCGATATTAGGCTCAGAAAAGTGTCCCGTATGACTTGGGTATATTATCTCAACATGTTTGTATAGCTCCCTAGACGCCCTAAAGTACTACAGGTCCCTACCTGTGGCAATATTTGTTTAAGAAATTTGCTCTATATGACTCGGGTATATTATCTCAACATGTTCGTATGGCTCCCTAAAAGCCCAGAAGCACCACATGTCTGTACCTGTGGCAATTTTAGGTTCAAAAAGTGCCTCGTATGAATCGGGTGTATTACCTCAAAATGTTCGTATGCCTCTAGATTCCCTCAAGCACAACAGATCCGTACATGTGGCAATTTTAGGTTCAGAAAACTGCCTCGCATCATTCGGGGGTATTTCCTAAACAGGTTTGTATGGCTCCCTAGACTCTTTGATGCACCACAGGTCTGTACCTGTGGCGATTTTAGGCTCAAAAAGTGCCCCTGTGTCTCGGGTATATTATATCAACATGTTTGTATGGCTCTCAAGATGCCCTGAAGTACCACAGATCCGTACCTGTGGCGATTTTAGGCTTAGAAAAGTGCCTCATATGACTCGGGTTTATCATATTAACATGTTCGTATGGATCCCTAGACACCCTGAAGCACCACAGGTCCGTACTTGTGATGATTTTAGGTTCAGAAAAGTGCTCCGTATAATTCGGGTATATTATCTCATCTTGTTTGTATGGCTCCCTAGATGCCCTCAAGGACCACAGTTCCATATCTATGGCGATTTTAGGCTCAGAAAAGTGTCTCGTATGCCTTGGGTATATAATCTCAAGATGTTCGTTTGGCTCCCTAGACGCCCTCAAGTAACACAGGTCCATACCTTTGGTGATTCTAGGTTCAGAAAAGTAATCCGTATAGCTCAGGTATATTATCTCAACATGTTCATATGGCTCCCTAGATGCCCTCAAACACCACAGTTCCATATCTGTGGTGATATTTTGCTCAGAAAAGTGCCCTGTATGACTTGGGTATATTGTCAACATGTTCGTATGGCTCCCTAGACGCCTTAAAGTACCACAGGTCCATATCTGTATCATTGTAGTTCAGAAAAGTGCTCTGTATTACTCGGGTATATTATCTCATGTTCATATGGCTTGCTAGACGTCCTAAAGTACCACAGGTCCATACCTGTGGCAATTTTAGGTTCAGGAAAGTGCTCCGTTTGACTCACATATATTATCTCAACATATTCGTATGGCCCCCTGGAAGCCCACAAGCACCTATGGCAATTTTAGGTTCAAAAAAGTGCCTCATATGAATTGGGTGTATTACCTCAACCTGTTCATATGGCTCTCTAGATACCGTCAAGCACCACAGGTCCGTGCCTGTGGCGATTTTAGGTTTAGAAAAGGTCTCCGTATAATTCGGATATGTCATCTTGTTTCTTTGTTTCCATAAACGCCCTCAACCACCACAGGTCTGTACCTGTGACGATTTTATGCTTAGAAAAGTGCCCTGTATGACTTGGGTATATTTTCTCAATATGTTCGTTTGGCTCCCTAGACACTCTCAAGTACCACTGGTCCGTACCTGTGGCAATTTTAGGTAGAGAAAAGTGCCCCTTATGACTCGGGTATATTATCTCAACATGTTTGTATGGCTCCCTAGATGTCCTCAAGCACCTCAAGTCCATATCTGTTGCAGTTTTAGGCTCAGAAAAGTGCCCCGTATGACTTGGTTGTATTGCCTCAACATGTTCATATGGCTCCGTAGAAGCCCTCAAGTACCATTGGTAATTTTAGGTTCAGAAATGTACTCCGAATAACTCGGGTATATTATCTGAACATGTTCGTATCACTCCCTAGATGCCCTCAAACACCACATGTCTGTTCTGTTGGTGATTTTAGGCACAGAAAAGTGCCCCATATGACTTGGGTATATTATCTCAACATGTTCATATGTCTCCCTAGAAGACTTGAAGCACCACAGATCCGTAACTTTGGTGATTCTAGGTTCAGAAAAGTGCTCCGTATGACTCGGTTATATTATCTCAACATGTTCATATGGCTCCCTAGAAGCGCACAAGCACCACCGCTCCGTACCTGTGGCAATTTTAGGTTCAAAAAAGTGCCTTGTATGAATCTGGTATATTACCTCAAAATGTTCATATGCCTCTCTAGATTCCCTCAAGCCACATGTCCATACCTGTTGCAATTTTAGGTACATAAAACTGCCTTGCATGATTCGGGGTATTACCTAAACATGTTCGCATGGCTTCCTAGACTCTTTGAAGCACCACAGGTACGTACATGTGGTGATTTTAGGCTCAAAAAAGTGCCCCGTATGACTCGGGTATATTATCTCAACATGTTCGTATGGCTCCCAAGATGCCCACAAGTACCACAGATCCATACCTGTGGCGATTTTAGGCTTAGAAAAGTGCCTCGTATGACTCAGGTATATCATATCAACATGTTCTTATTGCTCCCTAGATTCCCTGAAGCACCACAGGTCCATACTTGTGGGGATTTTAGGTTCAGAGAAGTGCTCCGTACAATGCGGGTATATTATCTCAACTTGTTTGTACGGCTCCCTAGATGCTCTTAAGGACCTGTGGCGATTTTAGCCTCAGAAAAGTGCCCCGTATGACTTGGGTATATTATCTCAACATGTTCATATGTCTCCATAGAAGCCCTGAAGCACCACAGGTTCAGAAAAGTACTCTGTATAACTCGGGTATATTATCTCAATATTTTCATGTGGCTCCCTAGACGCCCTCAAACTCCACAGAAAAGTGCCCCGTATGACTCGGGTATATTATCTCAACATGTTCATATGGCTCCCTAGATGCCCTAAAGTACCACAGGTCCGTGTACCTGTAGCAATTTTAGGTTCATAAAAGTGCTCCGTATGACTCCCATATATTATCTCAACATATTCGTTTGGCTCCCTAGAAGCCCACAAGCACCACAGGTGCAATTTTAGGTTAAAAAAAGTGCCTCGTATGAATTGGGTACATTACCTCAACATGTTCATATGGTTCTCTAGATACCCTCAAGCACCACAGGTCCGTATAATTCGGATATGTTATCTCAACTTGTTTGTATGTTTCCCTAAATGCCCTCAAGCACCACAGGTGGCGATTTTAGGCTTAGAAAAGTGCCCCTTATGACTTGGGTATATTATCTCAACATGTTCGTTTGGCTCCCTAGATGCTATCAAGCACCACAGGTCCGTACCTTTGGTAATTTTAGGTTCAGAAAAGTACTCTGAATTACTCAGTTATATTATCTCAACATGTTCGTATGACTCCCTAGATGCCCTCAAACACCACAGGTCCATTCCGTTGGCGATTTTAGGCGCAGAAAAGTGCCCTGTATGACTTGGGTATATTATCTCAACATGTTCATATGTCTCTCTAGAAGCCCTGAAGCACCTTTGGTGATTCTAGGTTCAGAAAAGTACTCCGTATAATTCGGGTATATTAACTCAACATGTTCGTATGACTCCCTAGATGCCCTGAAACACCACAGGTCCGTTCCTATGGAGATTCTAGGCTCAGAAAAGTGCTCCGTATCACTTGGGTATATTATCTCAACATGTTCATATGTGTCCTTAGAAGCCCTGAAGCACCACAGGTCTGTACCTTTGGTGATTCTAGATTCAGAAAAGTACTCCCTATAACTTGGGTATATTATCTCAACATGTTCATATGGCTCCCTAGACACCCTGAAACAACACAGGTCCTTACCTGTGGTGATACTAGGCTCAGAAAAGTGCCCCGTATGACTCGGGTATATTATCTCAACATGTTTGTATGGCTCCCTAGATGCCTTCAAGCACCACAGGTCCATATCTGTGGCAGTTTTAGGCTCAGAAAAGTGCCCCGTAAGACTTGGTTGTATTGCCTCAAAATGTTCATATGGCTCCGTAGAAGCCCTCAAGCAGTACCCCGTATGACTCGGGTATATTATGTCAACATCATATGGCTTCCTAGATGCCCTAAAGTACCACAGGTCCGTACCTGTGGCAATTTTAGGTTGAAAAAAGTGCCTCATATGAATCTGGTATGTTACCTCAACATGTTCGTATGGCTCTGTAGATTCCTTCAAGCACCACAGGTCTGTACCTGTGGCAATTTTATGTTCAGAAAAGGTCTCCGTATAATTCGGATATGTTATCTGAACTCGTTTGTATGTTTCCCTAGATGCCCTCAAGCACCACAGGTCCATACCTGTGGCGATTTTAGGCTCAGAAAGTGCCCCGTATGACTCGAGTATATCATCTCAACATGTTTGTATGGCTCCTTAGATGCCCTGAAGCACCACAGGTCCGTATCTGTGGCAGTTTTAGACTCAGAATAGTGCCCCGTATGACTTGCTTTTATTGCCTCAACATGCCCTCAAGCACCACAGGTTCATAACTTTGGTGATTTTAGGTTCAGAAAAGTACTCCGTATAACTCGGGTATATTATCTCAACATGTTCATGTGGTTCCCTGGAAGCCGTGAAGCACCACAGGTCCTTACGTTTGGTGATTCTAGGTTCAGAAAAGTACTATGTATAACTCGGGTATATTATCTTAACATGTTCATATGGCTCCCTAAACGCCCTCAAACACCACAGGTCCATTCCTCTGGCAATTTTAGGCTCAGAAAAGTGCCCCGTATGACTTGGATACATCATCTCAACATGTTCGTATGGCTCCCTAGAAGCCCTAAAGTACCACAGGTCTGTACCTGTGGCAATTTTAGGTTAAAGAAAGTGCCTTGTATGAATCAGGTATATTACCTCAAAATGTTAATATGCCTTTCTAGATCCTCTCAAGCACCACAGGTCCGTTCCTCTGGCGATTTTAGGATCATGAAACTGCCTCGCACGAATTGGAGATATTGCCTAAATATGTTCTTATGGGTCCCTAGACTCCTTGAAACACCACAGGTCCTTACCTGTGGCAAATTTAGGTTCTGAAAAGTGCTCCATATAACTCAGGTATATTGACACGTTCGAATAGCTCCCTAGACGCCCACATGCACCACAGGTCAGTATCTGTGGTGATTTTAGGCTCAGAAAAGTGCTCCATATGACTCGGGTATATTATATCAACATATTCGTACGGCTTCCTAGACGCCCTAAAGTACCACAGGTCTGTACCTGTGGTAATTTTAAGTTCAGAAAAGTGCTCTGTATGACTCGGGTATATTATCTCAACATGTTTGTAATGCTCTGTAGAAGCCCACAAGCACCACAGGTCTGTACCTGTGGCAATTTTAGGTTTAAAAAAAGTGCCTCGTATGAATCGGGTATATTACCTGAAAATGTTATGGCTCTCTAGAATCCTTCAAGCGCCTGTGGCAATTTTAGGTTCAGAAAACTACCTCGCATGATTTGTTGGTATTATCTAAACATGTTCATATGGCTCCCTAGACTCTTTGAAGCACCACGTGTGGTGATTTTAGGTTAAGAAAAGTGCTCCGTATAACTCGGGTATATTATATTGACAAGTTCATATAGCTCTCTAGACGCCCTCAAGCACCACAGGTCCATTCCTCTGGCAATTTTATGTTCAGAAAAGTGCCCCATATGACTTAGGTATATTATCTCAACATGTTTAGTTGGCTCCCTAGACACCTTCAATCACCACAGGTCCGTATCTGTGGCAGTTTTAAGCTCAGAAAAGTAGCCCGTATGACTTGGTTGTATTCCCTCAACATGTTCCTAAGGCTCCCTAGAAGCCCTCAAGCACCACAGGTCCGTACCATTGGTGATTTTAATTTCAGAAAAGTACTCCGTATAACTCAAGTATATTATCTCAACATGTTCATATGGCTCCCTAGATGCCCTCAAACACCACAGGTCCATACTTGTTGCGATTTTAGGCTCAGAAAAGTGCCCCGTATTATTTGGGTATATTATCTAATCATGTTCGTATGGCTCCTTAGACGCCCTTAAGTACCACAGGTACCTGTGGCATTTTAGTTCAGAAAAGTTCTCCGTATGACTCGGGTATATTATCTCAACATGTTCGT